>CM076066.1:13995000-14272500 GCA_038088235.1 Zacco platypus
AGTATGTGAGTTTATATCTCCTAATTCTGATTTTTCTCAATATTGTGAGATTATATCTCATAATTCTGACTTTTCTCAATATTGTGAGTTTATAGCTCATAATTCTGACTTTTCTCAATATTGTGAGTTTATATCTCATAATTCTGACTTTTCTCAATATTGTCAGTTTATATCTCATAATTCTGACTTTTCTCAATATTGTCAGTTTATATCTCATAATTCTGACTTTTCTCAATATTGTCAGTTTATATCTCATAATTCTGACTTTTCTCAATATTGTGAGTTTATATCCCATAATTCTGACTTTTCTCAATATTGTGAGTTTATATCTCATAATTCTGACTTTTCTCAATATTGTGAGTTTATAGCTCATAATTCTGACTTTTCTCAACATTGTGAGTTTATATCTCATAATTCTGACTTTGTAACTCACAATTGCAACTTTATATCATGCAATTCTGAGGGAAAAAGTCAGAATTGTGAGATAAAAACTTGCAATGACCTTTTTTGTGTTTGTTCCACACTTATTAGTATTCCAAAGTATTCTAAAGTATTTAGATTAAGTTACTAAACTTGAGTAATGTAACGAAATACGTTACAAATGACTTTTTAAAGCATGTATTTTGAAATCTGTAGTGAAATACATTTTAAAAGTTACCTACCCAGCCCTGATGTCAGCAAAATTCTGGATAGATCTGGTTCCTTTATTGGACTTATTATGCTTTAGCTGGACTTAACTGCTTTAAATAGACGCTTCATTAGCACTCACCTCGTTCACCCACAGAAGAGGCAAAATTGTGTGGTTCTGGATTTTGTTCAAAAGTCTATGAGAAAAAAAGACACAAGATGTCATGTTAGCCCAGGCATGTATGAGTTTAGCAAAGAACACATGCATTCATGACAACATGTGATGTGTGTTTACATACACAATATGTTCCGATGGGCCGTACATCATGTTGAGCTGAAGCCTTTTTGAAAATCTCAGAGTGAAACCTGTAATCTACAAATGACACAAGATGCATAACCATTATATTATCGTATTCTCAAGCTTCCTCCTTTTAAAAAAAGAAAACTAATACAAAGGGAAATGGGCTCCTCACCGGTTCCACGTCCAGAATTATGGAATGCTCATCAAAGTTCGGACTCAGCCCGATCACTGACTCGACGAGATCATCGCTGCCATACAGGAAGTGGGGTAGAGAGATGAACACCGGGGTTCCTGGGGGCAAATTCACAAATGAAATTGTGAAAGACAAATGCTTTCAATTAAATTTAGCCTCCGTTGACTTCATAAGAGGCTCAAAGCACTGACCTCTACAAGGAGTCATGTCAAGAAGACCTGCCATAGTGCAGTTTTTGGTGAGCACAGGGTCTGTACAGTAGCACAGGTTATCTGGGTTGACCGCAGGAGAGGCCAGAGCGTGAGCAGGCAACTTGTACCGATACACATCGATTCCCTTCAGGTCCACAGTTTTCTCATATTCAAGAGATATTGCCCTAGAGGTCAGGCACAAATGCATGTCTTGCAAATGAGCCAGTTGTGCTTGATTACTTTGACCATTGATACGTCCGCTAACGTTTGACAACCAGAAAGTGTCCAAATACTTTTTGTCTTCATTTTGAACATTTGAATGTTATCATTTGCTTTATAAGTGATATAATACACTATCGTTCAAAAGGGTCAGTAAGATTTTTTAATGTTTTTGAAAAGTGTCTGCATTTAATTAACCCTTCGCAAACAGTTTGATTGACATGCGATCGAACCAATCCTAACTGCCATTTTGTGCGACAAAGCAGTCAGGGGAGTTAGTAGATTAACGTTGGTGAACTTGAACTTGAAAAATTGTGTGTACTCGTGTCTTTCCGCGCTTGAAACAACATTCCTTCTGATGTTCAATCATGTTTATTTGATGCTATAAATGAACTAGTATGAAGAGATGATCGGTTCACGAGCCGCAGCGATCTGTCACGACACATTAAAGACACACTATACGCTATTTATTGTTTAAAGTTCTTTAAAAAAAATACAATATATTAAATATGAAACTGTTTCATAAGTTGTCAGTGTCCTCTTTGCTCCGCGATGTATTTTTCACTGCGTGAGAACATGAGCACATGGTTTGTTGGGCATTGCAACATTAACAATAACAAAAGGAGGCGGGTCTTTGTGAAGGGTCAATTGATCAGAAATACACTAAAACAGTAATAATTGTGAAATACTAGTACAATTTTGAATGTGAATATTCAAATGTAATTTATTCCTGTGATGGTAAAGCTGAATTTTCAGCATCATTCTGATATGATGGTCTGCTGCTCAAGAAATATTTATTATTATTATCAATTTTGAAATCAGTTTTTATGGAAAAAATTTTTTCAGTGAAATATTTTGCTTTGTATAGTGTGCTATATATTTAAAATAAGTGCCATTCAATTTGAAATATATATATATATATATACATATATATACATATATATATATATATATATATATATATATATATATATATATATATATACTGTGTGTGTGTGTGTATGTGCAATAGCATTCATCCATTTTTAAGTGTACTGTAAATGTCTAAATTCTTTTTTTGGCCATTGTATATGCATGAATGAAAACATGAGGGGAAAAACAGACATTTCAAAAGGCTTAACATGTGGTCTCTGTAATACATTTTTAACATTTATCATGTGACTAAATGAAAAAAGACACTGTCTAGCTTTGATCTCCTGCAGTTACGGATTTCTAGTCACAGATGTAATACGATGAAAGTGAAGGAATGTTGGCACTGCTAGAATCTTCTCTAACATATTTGACCCTTCAGAAGAAAAGGAGTGGCCTGACCTCTGGTGGTAATGACAAATAAAAGAGTGGACGCATGAAACCTCCACTTGGATTCATTATATCTTATCAGGATTCTAGATCAAAACTAATTGGCGAAGAGATGAAAGTCCATTAACCATCATGGAGGGAGTGGGACTTTAATCAATAGATTATGAGAACATTGCTGATGTGTGGCATTTCAAAATACTGTACATAGTAGCCTCATAAAATATGTGAGCATCAATGTCACACTTTAAATGTCACACATTATTGTAAAGGATTCTAGAATTTTCATGCAAAACATTTCACAAAACGAAGCTTGTTAAATGACTTTTGCTACTTCTGGTGCTTTAAATGGGCAAAAACATACAACATAATGTCAAAATAATGTATCTTGGCGAGTATCGTCTAAAACTTTTGTTTACATCTCAATTGGATAAATAAATTTGCTGTGTATTATTGGATTCGTGCATTAGACTACAGCTGCTGCCTGTCTTAAATGTTAATCCAACAAAAAAATGGACAAGCTTTAAGACAAGGTTCAGACTTTTATTTATGCTTAATGGATACAAACACGGAGTGTTTTCGATGCTTCGAATCTTTTCCCATAATACTTAGAGAAAAGCTTCAAAGATTTAAGACGCTACTCAATAATTTTAGGCCTTTTTACAAGTGTTTCAATCAAATTTAAATATTTTAGAGAGCGTTTACTCATACTGAGCCTTGTTTTAAATATTAACTATCTGTAATGTCAACTTTATGGAAATGCAGATTTCATTTTCCAACAGGACTTGGCACCTGCACACAGTGCCAAAGCAACCAGTACCTGGTTTAAGGACCATGGTATCCTTGTTCTTAACTGGCCAGCAAACTCGCCTGACCTTAACCTTATAGAAAACCTATGGGGTATTGTGAAGAGGAAGATGTGATATGTCAGACCCAACAATGCAGAAGAGCTGAAGGTCACTATCAGAGCAACCTGGGCTCTCATAACACCTGAGCAGTGCCACAGACTGATCGACTCCAGGCCACGAGGCATCGCTGCAGTAATTCAGGCAAAAGGAGCCCCAACTAAGTATTGAGTGCTGTACATGCTCATACTTTTCATGTTCATACTTTTCAGTTGGCCAAGATTTCTAAAAATCCTTTCTTTGTATTGGTCTTGAGTAATATTCAAATTTTCTGAGATACTGAATTTGGGATTTTCAGTTATAATCATAAAAATTAAAAGAAATAATCATTTGAAATATATCAGTCTCTGTGTAATGAATGAATATAATATACAAGTTTCATTTTTTGAATGGAATTAGTGAAATAAATCAACTTTTTGATGATATTCTAATTATCTGACCAGCAAATGTAAGCAGCTTGGGTGACATGGAGGTGAGTAAATTATCAGTAAATTTTAATTCAGAAGTGGACTAATCCCTTTAAAAGACATTTTATGGTTGTCAAACATTAGTGAAACGTGATGAACTGCACATCACAGAGGCTACTCTGCTGAGACATCTGTGTGTACTTGGTTTGAACTTGAAACCATCTGAAAATTGTCTTGAGACCAGCTAGTTAAAGTTAGTTCTGAGAGAGACATGAAGTTAGTTTTGAAAAAAGGTCTAAAATCAGCTGTTTGTAGATGTTTTAGTTTCATATTTTGGTTTATAAGGCAATGACATTTATGATTTAAAAGTATGTTTTCTACTGACTAATAGGGAGCAAACTGAAAATACCTGCAGATATCAGAAGAAAATAAGTATAGAGGCTCTTTCTTGTCCAAGAACGGGTGAAAGGAGGAACCATCTGTTGACATATAAATACAAGTGAATAACAATTGAGTAATGCGTGAAATTTTACATCTGTTGACCTTTTTAACAGAAATCTTAGAACACATGGTGACCTAGAAGTGCTGAAGGCCCTATAATTAGATGATAAACAGATGAAAAACTATGAGCCCTGCTCACTATTTCTTTATTGAACACATCTACCACAGTTGTAGGACAACAGGCACCCTGGAGGTCATGGACAGGCGCAGGCAGGTCAGGTGACCTCCAGGGTGGATCCAGGAACTCCGGTTGCCCGGGGTTCATGCTTTGGAAGATCCGGAGCTGGCTCAGGTGGCAGAGCTGGAGCTGGAGCGGATTTAGTGAGCCCTGGAGCGGACTCAGGGAGCTCTAGAGTGGATCCAGGTGGAACTGGAGCGGTTCCAGGGAGCTCTGGAGCGGAGTCAGGGAGCTCTAGAGCGGATCCAGGCGGAACTGGAGCGGTTCCAGGGAGCTCTGGAGCGGATCCAGGCAGAACTGGAGCGGTTCCAGGGAGCTCTGGAGCGGAGTCAGGGAGCTCTAGAGCGGATGCTGGCGGAACTGGAGCGGTTCCAGGGAGCTCTGGAGCGGAGTCAGGGAGCTCTAGAGCGGATCCAGGCGTAACCGGAGTGGTTCCTGGGAGCTCTGGAGCGGATCCAAGTGGAACTGGAGCGGTTATAGGGAGAACTGGAGCGGATTCAGGAAGAACTGGAGCGGATCCACGGAGCTCTGGAGGAGCAGCTCTGGCGGAACTGAAGTGCATTCTGGAAAAACTGGAGCGGGCTCGGGAAACAATGGAGCGGCCTCAGGGATAACTGGCTCTGTCCCAAAGTCTATGAGCCATTCTCCGTCAGCTGGTGTCCATCTCCTTGCAGGCGGCGGCCGTCTGGGCGCGTGGTTCGGTTGCTGCGGCCACCTCGCACTGAGGTTCGGGCTTGTTGTCGGAGAGGACGAGACCGCCGTTCCGGAGCATCCAGCCAAGATGCTCCAGGTATGGCCTGGTCAGGAGACGCATCGCTGGTGAGTCCATCTTGCTGTTTGGGTCGGTTATTCTGTCACGGAACTGGTGGCAAGGACCACTTCAGACTCAGCAGCATACAGGAATGCAGACTTTAATCATGAACGTAAGAGACACCAGGGAAATACACGCGCACACACGTTTCAACATAAACGATAACCGACCAGGAGTGAGGGAAACACTGGATATAAATACAGAACCTAACGAGGAGTGATGTATGGGGCACAGGTGAAGAAGATGACTAATAATGACGAACAGCTGACAGGAATGAACTTATCATGAAGGGGAAAAAACAAAAACAGAGTACATGCGACATGAAACAAAACAAACAGATTCCAGAACAGCTATACATGTAACAAATGTAATATATTTAGAGGTAAACTTGCCTGTTCCGTTTATCTTGTCGCAATAAATGTCATTCCAGTAACTCAGAGATCTGTAAAACAGTTTTTCGTTAGTCTGACTTTTACTAATGTTGGGTTAAAGATATGTATGTGATCGATTAATTGATCAATTAAAAGCATAAGCACATTTATTGACAGCTGGTGAACTACATCTACATTTATGTTTTTTTCTAGAAAATAACAAATAGCTACAACACAAAGAATAATGAACGTTCCACGTATTCTTCATGCTAATGTAACATACTTACGTTTCACCCTGCCAGCGTTCGATCGTGGCTACCTTTTTGATGTCATCTTTGCCTGTGAACACAGTGTATGGTCCATCGGTGGTGTCATTGTACTAAAACAAAAAACAGAGGTAGTATTTTCTCTTGAATATTAGAGCATAAATAACACAACAAATGGGGCAGTACAAACTGGGAAGCATTTTTAAACTCTGATTTAAAAGATTTTTCATGTATATTCGGGGTTAATCTATCATCTTTTGTCAAAAACCATTTCACGGCGTCTTTAAGCATTCTTACATCGGATATCCTTAGTCTTTGTATTTCAACATGTTTCATTTTAGATCACGTCCAAATTTGCTAATGATTTTGCACTCTCATAATAAAACTTGTGTAATTGCAATTGTTTATGCTGTATATACTTATGAACAGTATACTTCAATCAATGGGGCTATAAAGGTGCTTTATTACAAGTGAATGCCATCAAGTGTTGTCATCCTTACTGGAAAAAAAACTCCAAGCATGTCGTTCAGCATTGGGTCTTTGTAGCCCCACAACAACTCCTTAACAGTCCTCTTCTGGAAGAGTGCAGCCTTTGACTGAACGATAAGCCAATTTGCAAATGTATGATCAAGTAAACCGTAGACACCCTGGAAGAGAAGAAAATAAAGATCAATCACAGTACAGGTATAGAACCATACATTCTTAATAAATACTTGAAATCAGCAACTGAATTTAACCACAAGCAAAGTTGATTTGCATTGATTACCTGTAAAGTACTTTTACCTTACTGAACATCACCTGTAATTATGAATATAAGCTATAAATATGAATATAAAATGATGATTGTCCAACTTTCTTAGTTATGCATTAACATACAGACACAAGTGCTGTGCTGCCTTTGGACAGATAATCACAGATTTCAACATGTTATCTTTCGGTATGACAAACTTTGACTTGCTTTGGAAACAATCTAATCTATATGAGGGGTCAGATTAAGATTAATATTACAAACTAATATATATATATATATAGACATATCATGGCCATGACAATGTTAAGTTTCATCAGGCTCAAATTTTGAAAGAATGGTTGTGATCAAGATCTTGACCTTGATCTTGAACTGAATTTTCAACATCATTGCTCCAGTCTTTAGTGTCACATGATCCTTCAGAAATCATGCTGATTTTATGCTCAAGAAACATTTCTTTTTATTATCAATAAACAGCTGTGCTGCTTAATATATTTTATGGAAACTTGATACATTTTTTTTAGGATTCTTTGATGAATAGAAACTTCACAAGAACAGAAATGAAAAGAAAAGGGAAAATATTTTGTAACATTATAAACGTCTTAACTTAACTTTTGATCATTTGATCGTCAATCTTCTGAATAGTAGTAAATGCTACCGTTCAAAAGTTTGGGGTCGGGTAGCTTTTTGCTCTCACTTTATTTTAAGTGTATTTAATTTAACTACTATGTTAATCGTTTGATACAATGCACGCATTATGTACATGTTTTTTATTTTGCTTATATAATTGCATGTAATTACATCTATAATTACACTTTTAACTCTACCCATACCACCAAACCTGTCCCTAATATTTTGAAATATTATTCAAATATAAATAACTTTTTAAATATAATTTATTCCTATGACGGCAAAGCTAAATTTTTTAGCAGCCATTAATCCAGTCTTGAAGATTACTCATCACATTAACTCGGCGTGGAGAACGAGGAAGGAAAAGACACAGAGTGGAAGACAGAAGGGCAGAGAGGGATGGCAAGAGATGGTTGTTGAAATACATACTGCTACAGCCAGGTTGAGCGATGTGAATATGTCTTCCTCTGTTCCTACTGACATGCTAGGCTCAAAGATGGCTCCCAAGGGCAGCACAAAGGACACAGTAAAGTTATCATAGTAGCTGATATTTGTTTTGGGGAGAAAACGCGTCCTGGAAGACAACAGAGAGGATGAGAGCATATCAGATCATTAGGAAATACATTATGAACATTTTAAAATGGCAGGTTATGTGGTGTCTACTGGTCAAATATGCAGCAGAGTAATGCCATATTTTAAGAATATATAACATCACCATGTCAGATAATATTTTTTAATTATTTGCATCCTTGGTAATTAAGTCAATTGACCCTTCGCTGACAGTTTGATTGACAGGCGATCTGACCAATCATAACCCCGAATCCGCCATTTTGTCTGACAAAGCAGTCAGGGGAGCTAGTAGATTAACGTTGGTGAACTTGAAAAATTGTCTGTACTCGCGTCTTTCCGCGATTGAAACAACATTCCTTCTGATGTTCATTCATGTTTATTTGATGCTATAAATGAACTAGTATAAAGAGATGATCGGTTCACGAGCCGCTTGAAGGAGCTACAGCGATCTGTCACGACACATTAAAGAGACACTATACGCTATTTATTGCTTAAACTTCTTTAAAAATATACAATATTTTAAATATGAAACTGATTCTATGTCTGTCGACACGTTGTCAGTGTCCTCTTTGCTCCGGGATGTATTTTTCACTGTGTGAGAACGTGATGTGTGGTGTGAGAGCGTCGGACATAGCAACAGTAACTAAAGGGGGCGGGGCTTTGCGAAGGTCAATTGATGAAATATAAAATGTATATGTAAAAGTATATTACTTTATTTATAAACCAATAACAATAAAATACCAACAGCATGACGAAACCTTGAAGAGCATTATATTGATATTAGAAGAAGGGAAAAATAGTCTTTACTTTGGCAAAATGCTGATGCGTTTCAGGTAGTTCAAGAGATGGGGATCTAGTCAACTGAATTTTAAAGATCAAGAAGTGAATTTGCTGGAAAAAGAAGAATGTTTTGTTTACATGAGTATTGATCGATGTTTATCTATATGGCCGCAAATCTTACCTGTACGTGTACGGTCCTTTCTGCACCAGCACAGGTTTGGCCCCTTCACTTACAACCTCATCAGGGTTCTGAACGTCAAACAGCCAGAACTGCCTGTATATTGCTGTGTCAACAGACGTCCAGGTGTCAAATGCTAACGTCCCGTTTTCCAACACTGTTTCCTATAGAGACGCAAAACATACTTGGTATTAAAAACTCTATACATATTATATACATTTTTATCCTTGTGTACAGTTCAAAATAGGGGTGAGTGGGGCAAGTTGTCACAATCCAATGAATATTTGTCAGCATGGGGTTATTTTCAGTCAATTTCTGTATAGGTACACACCTTAAAATCTTGGTTATAATAATGCTGTTGAACATTTCCAATGTTTTTGCCTCAGCAAAAAAATACAGCTCATTTAACACACACAGTCACTGACCTTGGCACTATGAGGCAAGACAAAAACCTGCTGTTTAAATACCTTTAATATGAAATACTAACAAACACAACATATATTTACTTAAAATGTATTAGACGTCATTTTAATGGCTTTTCAGCAAACTAATGTTCATGAAAGAGCAGAAAAATGAACTGTTAACTTAAATTCTAATCAATAAATTGCACAAGCCTCATCATTACATTTATGAAAAATGCCCTTGACCCATAAACCCCATTTTATTCCATCACATACATCATTAACAGTACATTGCACCCTACATTGGCTGTTCCTAAATTATTCAGAATATTCTCCACAGCAACTTCATCATGTACCGTATCTGTCTGTCTGGAGTCTCCGCAAACGCATGTGCGCCGAATATTGATATGCAAAGACGACGGCTTACCTTGTTCACGGTGTTTTCAATGAACATGTTGCCCACAGGGATGAGGATCCCGCCCAGCACGGCGATCAGGGCGCCCACCACGGCCCCTGTGATGAGCGCGCATTTCTGATCACAGCAGGTCATGATGGCGAGCAGCAGCCTGGACCAACACTGACCGGCGGCGCGTCGGGTGCGAGCATTAGGTCGTCCTGGGAATTATGTAAGTTCCTAAGTTTCAGGGATCGAAGGTTGTAGAGGAGGAGATTGAGGACTGGATTGCCGTTTATCACACCCGGAGACCCGAAAGACGGAGTTATCTCTGCGCGATAACGCACTGCTGGGCGGGGAGCGGGCGCGTAACACACGGCAGAAGCCAAGGCCAATGTCACTAACACACGAGAGCTCAGACTCAAAAGTGAAATGTGTGTTCGATATCGACTTCGACTTGGACAATTCAGAATCAGAATCACGAAAGAAAAAAGTAAAAGAAAAGAAAAAAAGAAACGAAAAAGAAAAAAAATCCGTTAGGCTGTGTAAAAGTGTAATAGAATAACATGTAGGCTAATAGAATTTAACATTAATAGCGTTTTATTATTTATTAAACTGAACTTTTAATTCACTTTTGAACATAACATACAACACAAACAGAATTTACTTAGAATTTACTTACTTACAACAGAATATATAGCCTAATAGATGCTAACAGAACAGGGTATATATAGGCTGTATATTGTATATTTGAAATTTAACAGACGAATATAGAATAGAATAGAATTTCAGATGAATGCTTGATTCTGATTGGTCAATTGGGACATTTTGGACAGCAATATATAAAAATTTAATTTAGAATAGAATAGAATAGAAAGCATTTCGGACAGCCATATATATAAAAAATAATATATTTAGAATTTAATAGAATAGAATAGAATTTCAGTTCTAAGTTCTTGATTCTGATTGGTCAATCAATCGGGACACACACACACACACACACACACACACACACACATATATATATATATATATATATATATATATAGAATTGAACTGAATAGAATATGATATATCAAGCCACTGAATGCCCCAATTGACCAATCAGGATCAAGCAGGACATATTTAAAACATAATAGAATATGATTGGTAAAGGCAAGAAAAAAGGTAATTGTGCAATGAATATGATAAACATGTTGTCATATGAATATAATGTCCTTAGAATTAAAATGTCATCAAAAATTTTCCCAAGCAGCTATAAAAAGTATAAAAACATATAGATCAGATAACTGACATATCAAATAGCAGAGCAATAAAAAGTTATTGCCGCTGTACATTTAGAGTACATTATCTTTACATACTCCCCTCTTACACGTGTTATACTTCAGCGTTTTCTCTGAGTAGTAATATAATGTTAGTTATAGTGTATAGTTTTATCTTCTACTGCCCTCTAGTGTTCATTGGTCTCAAGTTGTTCCACACTGAAGACTGTAGTGTGATTATGTAGCGAACATGACACTGCTGTCGGAGTGGATTCAGACATAAGTATTATATGTATGGTTGCGTGTGGGGTCATTTCAGGGAACACGCGTTGTAAAGTGTGTAGGAAAATGAACAGCTTGCATTTACTGTAAGTTGTTTTGGAGAAAATAAATGTCTCCTCTATTATTAAATTGTGCAAAATAAATTTAAATGAAGTTCTCGTACACATTGAGCTTCATGCCACTATCAAGTTTGCATCTATTGGCCACTAGAGGGCAGTGTTCTACTATTTATGTCATTTTAGCGGTTACGGACAGGCTGTGCAAAATGTAGCGACGTAACGTGAATTTTCTTAACTAAAGTTGCAGTAAAACGACAGCCTGTGACGTCACAGTGAACAGGAGCAGGAAATAATTTACAGAAATGTGCTATATAATCACAATGATTGCAGTAAAGTGTATTCTAGTAATCTTTGTATAAATGTGGTATGATTTCCACAGTAGTAGACCTATTGAATAAATAGGCTAATGCATTTTCATTTCATTGTTGTTTGTTTTGTTGTCACAAAGTAACTTGTGTTTTGTTTTTATTTTCAGAGGTTTCTTTGCCTAATGCTGAGTGTGCATAAGAATAATATCATATTTTACCCATTTATGAAACACCATGAATATATTTATGTATATTTTCTGGTAGAAATTTGTTAATGCATTAGTTAAAATGAACATGAATATTTTAAAAGCACTTATTAATAATGTTAGTAACATAAAATAAAAATACAATTATTCACCGTTTCTTTGTGTTTGTTCACAGTGCATTTACAGATACGACATTTGATTTTTAAAAAATGGTGGCTCACTAACGGAGATGTCACCATATTTTTCTACTATAATATAAAAATGGTCAGATATAGTGTCGATTATAAGTTATGATAGACTTTAGATACATTTTTCAATAAAACCTTGTAAATTCACCAGTTACCAAAATTTTGAAGTTAGTATAACTAACAAACAATCTAGATATCACATTATTGTTGTGTAGTTTTGACAAACACATGATTTTTATGTCTTATTATCACCTGGCTCATTTCCTTGCTGAACTGTACTGTAGCAGACAGTCAAATACTTTGCATACAAGCTATAAAACCCTCATGTGACATGTAAATGTGTGGTTACAGTGTGGTGTAACCCGCTGAGATCCAATGCAAATGCTCACTCAAAGCAGATGTGTTTCCCAGACGCCTCAAAGCAACTGTAAGGTTCGAGGTCATTGCCTAATTTATCTGCTTTAACCTCACAGTCATGCTGGCATATTAAAAGGCCGAGGAGTGCTGGTGTAATGATTTTTCAAGCTCTTTCTGCAAGCTACACAGCAGCGTTGATGTCGCAGTGAGGTGTGGTCACAGTTCATCTGACCTTGGATCACATGATCCAGTGGCATCTGTGACGAGTCTATAAACCTGAGAAAACACAATTGGGATGCTGAGATGACAAAATAGAACAGAGAATTTCCCGAAGCCAACTATCGTCACAAGTTTTGTCGTTACAAACACAATTCAGCAGAACTTAATGGCTAACAATGCTTTCGTGAAATGCATCTCCAGTAAACAAATAGACGAATATGCAAAAAAATATAACGTGCAGTTATAAGGGGCTTTTAGATTGATTCAGTTAGACCATTATTTGACAAAGTATTTTTACAGTGTATAGGACACCTATGATCTATCCAAGATGCTATTTGTACTTTAATGTATTGTGGTATATTATAAAACAGTATGCAATAACAACAACATATTCAGTGTATATGATTATATTTATTAAAACCATAAATGGATGCTGCCTTATTGGGACATTACTTGTGCCTATCCTTAAAGACCACCCCTATGAAATACATCATAAATACATCAAATACATTATACAAATACATGAGGGGTAGTTGTGTCCTAATGGTGAGGGAGTTGGGCTTGTAAACAGAAGGTTGCTGGTTCGATTCCCACACCGGCAGGAATTGAAGGTGGGGATTGTGAATGAACAGCTCTCTCTCCACCTTTGATACCATGACTAAAGTGCCCTTGAGCAAGACACCTAACCCCTAGTTGCTCCTCGGGCGCTGGAGCAATAGCTGCCCACTTCTCTGTGTGTGTGTGTGTGCACTTGTTCACTATTCTCTGCTGTGTGTGTGCACTTGGATGGGTTAAATGCAGAGCACCAATTTCGAGTATGGGTCACCATACAATACGTCATGACTTTCATCATATCTTATATATGCCCTATTCAAAAACAAACAAACAAGTTAGCTGGCCTATTAGAAACTGACCAAGAAGAATATGCACTTTAAAAATAAATAATTTAAAAATCATTTATTTTTGAATATTCAGTATTAAAACGCACTAACTTCGATCATGAGCAAGTGCATGGAGCGCATATTATGTAAAGAACTAATGCTACAAATTAAAGGCTCTGTAGACCCACTACAATTTGCTTACATGCCCAACCGGAGCACCGTGGACGCCTCCTTGACCTTGTTAAGTAAGACCCAGCACCACCTAGATAAAACTAATGCTCACGTCAGAATTCTATTTATGGATTTCACATCAGCTTTTAATACCGTACACACACAAATTTTAAAAGAAAGACTGCATGACTTAGGTGTGAGTTGCTGGTTGATATTATGGTTTGAAAAATTTTTAAGGAATAGACCCCAACGAGTTTGTGTCAATGGAACTTTGTCGGATTGTATAGTACTGAATTCAGGATTACCACAGGGATGTGTGTCATCACCTCTGCTTTTTTTTGTTTATATTAATGAATTTCAATGTAACAGGGAAGATCTGACCCTGATTAAATATGCTGATGACTTAGCATTAATCTCCTGTCAATCGGAGATGAATAGCTCAACCTACTTTGAATATATCGAAAGTCTTGTACAGTGGTTTGATGATAGTCACCTACAACTGAACATTGAGAAGACAAAGGAACTATGTTGTGGGAGGAAAAATAAGTCCAGTACGGATAGTGTCTCATATGAACAAATTTCTATTAAAGGCGTAAAGGTAGAACAAGTCTCAAATTTTAAATATTTAGGTACGATCATTGATGATAAACTCTCATTTAAGGAAAATGTGGACTATGTACATAAGAAAGCAAGACAGCGTTTAGATCTGCTCAGGAAACTAAGGAATTTCAGGATTGATAGGAGGATTCTAACCATAGTGTACAGATCGATGATCGAAAGTATTTTAACATATAATATTGTATCTTGGTATGGTAACCTAACAGTGAGACATAAAAATAAACTATCACGAGTAATTAATGAAGCAAATAAAATTACTGGTCAGAAACAGAGCACAATGCAAGAGTTGTTTTTAAATTTTATGGAAAAAAAGGCAATTGCTGTATATTCAGACCCAACTCATCCACTCCACTTGTGCTTTGAGGTCATGCCTTCGGGACGCAGGCTGCGTATACCTCTGGCTAAAAAGAATCTATATAAAAGATCATTTGTACCATTGGCGGTGGTGGTTTTAAACCAAATTTATTTTTAATTGATGTTTTATTAAGAGGTATTTATTTATTTATTTATTTTTATTTATTTATTTTTTTTTTTGGGTGTGTATAATGTATTGTGTGTATGTGTGTATGTAGCATTGTGTCAGAATGTACCTGTATGCCAGCGTCGAAGATGAATTTCTGTTCAGGGAATCTGTACAGACAATAAAGTTTAACTAACTTAACTAACTAACTAAAACTTGGCTATTACCATTTTTAAAAGTAGCATTATAAAAAACAAAATAACAAATATTTGTTTTGTTGTTTTTTGTTTTCTTACTATGGCAAAGTTCTAATAACTTACAGCACAACTTCAAGCAATGCACTGTATGCGGAGACTTTCACAAATGAGAAGGTATGTTTTAATGTGTTTGCTCAAAGAGGCCTACAAAGGGTTTTGTGATTCAGTACCATTCACCTTCTTCCCAGCATGCACTGGAGCATGAATAATTAACAGGGCTGCATTGTTTGACCATTTGCTGCTTTTATTTACACTGTTGTTGTTTTGTTGATTTAGTTGCCAGGTTGAGTTTATGTTACCTTTGTCGGTTTGTTGCCTGTCAGTGTCACCCTTGTGTTCCATTCAAATCCTGAGGTCTAAGGGTGGCAGTTTTAAGTATACTATTTTTGGGCTTTTTTGTTTTTTTTATGAATGTTATATATGATGTTAATATTTTAACCCTGTAAAGCCTGCTATATAAGATAATAGTCAGAAAAATCTGATATTTTGAAATTGAATAGTTTATTGAACTTTTAGACAATATAAAAGAAAAGTTCACACTTGATTACAGAAAAACGCATCAATTTTATTCAGAGACACAAACTGAGCAAATTTGGTGCATATATTGTGTTTTTATATGGCTAAAAAGTAAGATGAAATTCTGATAGCTTGTAATGTAAATCAAAGCAATTTTATAACACTATAACAGACTATTCTTACATAAAATGCACAAATATTTGTCTTCTGTCTCACAATAATACCTATAGAAAGTGGTAGTTTTAATTTTGGGGGTCAAAACATATATATATATATATATATGTGTGTGTGTGTGTGTATGTATAATAAAAAAAAAAAAAGTTGATTCAGTCCAGCAAATGTTCATCTTGAAATATTAACAACAATATAGAAGTTATTCTTATGTTTATAAAGATTTAACAGCAAAAAGGCATGTTCAGCCGAGATATTTACTTAAGTAAATGAATAAAACTATAAATAATAATCAGACAATAATAATAATGTTTTTATCAAAACTTTGGAGCCGAGCAACAATACAGTGATATGTAGACTTTTAAGATTACTTCAAAGTGTCAATTTAGCAGAATATATTTTATAAAACAAACCACAATTTAAGGAATTCATAAGATTTTTGTGTAAAAAAACATGAGATGAAGCAGATAATACTGAATTTAAAACCACGTTCAGTTTGGCTACAAACAATTTTAACAATCTTCTTTAATTTTTTTCTAATTCTTTATTCTTTTATCTAAATTATTAACAATTATGGCAAGTTTTAAGTCTTGGCAGCTTTTAATTTCAGCCAAGATATTTACTTAAGTAAATAAATAAAAGCATATTTAAGTTGTACAACTAATTTATACAGTGTAAGAGGAGGATAAACCCATATATAACAATTAATTTAATAACTCCCGTTCATCCTGCCAGTCTGTTTGAACGTCCACACAGACAAACCACGTCGTCCTGACGGGAAACGCAAAGCAGCAGCTCATTGGCATCAAGCGATGACACGTCCAGCGCCTCGCCCTGCATCATTCACGTCCCATATGATGCTGAGGCAGAGCGCGCGTCCCCACACGCACGTGAACGCGCCTGCATGCATGCGAACAGGAAGCAGCGCGAGCCCGTGAATACTGACGCCCTGGGGATCGCAACGCTCATACGGACCCTTTTTCATCCCTTTCGAAGGGATTTACGGTGAAATAAAGGCGGCAAAAGGAATAGTTTGATCGAACAAAGGCAAGAGTCACACCATATCCTCTGTTTTTTGATTTTCAAGACCCCCGTTAGCGCTCGGTTCCTTTTTTTTCTTCTTCTTTTTTTTTTTTTTTTTTAAAGAAGGGCGTGTGGTTTTCCGGAGAGGGAGCTGGTGCATGTTGAACACTGTGCGTTAGATTTAAACGGTTCGTATCGTCGCGAGGATGGGCTGTACGTTAAGCACGGAGGATAAGGCGGCGGTGGAGAGGAGTAAAATGATCGACAGAAACCTGAGAGATGACGGGGAGAAAGCGGCCAGAGAGGTCAAACTCCTGCTGCTCGGTAAGAAACTATTTAACATATATGAGAGGCCTAAACTGTCCCGTTTCTTTGTTATAACTGTGTTATAGACAGTCACTAAAACAACATTATGCTATAGCGACCCACAAAACTATGAAGGAAACTTTGAGTGTGTCTGTTGATACATTTGAAGCTTTCGGGAGTTTTTATATCTTTATATTGCTTTAGATTTTTTAAGACTTGGTCAACATTTCACACCGTTCAGAATTATGATACATTATTAATAACAGAAGGAAATATTGATCTTTCCAATAAATGGCCACAGAGCTGTCAGAGAAAAGTGTCGCAATGCACTCAAAACACTCTGAGCTGCACAGGAAACTAAAAGAAGAGCTTTAAGTAGGCGGAAATGCATCTTTTGAAGGGTCGATTGGCAATGAGCTGCTGTGGTCATGATGCTTTTATATGTAGGAGGGGTCTGAGAATGGAGACCTGTTGCTTCATTCCCTTCTCATTGTGAAATAATTGTAGATTTGATCAACTGTGTGTCAGCACCTAAACATGTGAAATGTTAAATAAGTGAGCATTTGAGATTAACCGCATACTCTGGTTCATGATGAGGCGTAGCCTAAATGCATTCGCAAACCCTTTAACAAGTTTCCTCTTTACATGACCATCCAATGATTCAACAATAAGGACTTCATACTGGGCCAGGACCACTGTGAGAGAGTTTTAAGCCAGAGCTAATTATCTAAAATAATCAGAAAAATATGGTGACATGTTTGGTTCATTTAGTTTTGTCATCATGGCCATGACATTAACTGGGAATGTGATGATATGCTATAGCCACAGGATCATTTTATCGTGTTGTGGCCTCGCGATGTGAAATCGTGGCCTCGTGATCTCGTGTTGAGGGGATGACATCCTTTTCTCGAGGCCACGAGTTTAAAGCGTGAACAAACCTATAATATATATATGATAATATAATATATATATATGACAAACTGGGGATAATCAGAAATAGATATTATTAATGAATTAATATTTTATTTATTAAAAATGCTAAAATAAGACAAAAACAATATTATAGGCCTGCTATTATATAATACAATATACTATTATATTGCACGCAATGTTGCGAATGTTTGTTATTATCGATAAATGTTAAAAAGAATGTGTAAGAACATAAAATAATATAGGTTTTTATTTAATAATTATTACACAGTACATTCAAATTTGAAACATCTGTATAAAATAATGTATATAAAATCACTATTATGTATGTTTTTGTATTGAAGTTCCAGTGAAAATGTAAAATAGAAATCTGGCCTGACGAGGATCCCAGAAAAAACCCTAACTGTTGATCCCTGCTAATCAGTATCCATTACTTTCTTTCACCAATGCCTGCATCTAATGCTGTATACATTAGATTTCTAATCCTAATCCATAGCTAATTCTGTCCTGTACCTACAATGATCTAACCGTAGTACCGGAACTAACTATCCAACCTTAAGCCTGATATGTAACTACTAACCCCAACTCCCCAATTATTCATAAGCCATTTACTGTTATGAAAAGCAATTAGCAGTTTTCTGCTTTAAAATTATTAGTGCACTGAAAGGCCTTTTATGAATTAGTGACGGGATATCAGTATTGTTCATAACAGACAGGCTGGCATAATAGAAACGATTTAATTAAATGAAACCTTTTCTTTATCTCTCACTGCCATATAACTCATACATTAACAGTGTGATGTATTTAAGAATCATATGTTTCAATAAGATAATATTTTTCCATTTCTCAGAACTAGTTACCATAAAAATGGCTAGATGTCATACGGATGCCACATTTGCGTATATGGTGTGTCTATTGCATTAATCTGTAATTTTATGTTCAAGCCAGTACTGTTTGCAGTCACTTTGACCTCAGTACCCACTGCTTCCACCGAGATGTTAGCTAGATGGTATCTCGAATACTGCCACTCGTCTCTAGGCAACACGCAGACGCACACAGACACACAAACTCAATGTGTTCAAATTACCCATAACAGAGGCACCAATAGAGTCTGGTGAAAGAAAGGAACCACGACACACACACACACACACTCTCTCTCTCTCTCTCTCTCTCTCTCTTTGCAGAAATGTTTGGTGACTTCATGTGTTTGTCTGAAACAGAACCGTATCAGGCACTGGGTTGTAGTTGACCCTGTGAATCTCACATGGGGTGCATTGACACCTGATGTGGTTTAGCAGCCAGAGCACTCACATGCTGATGCAATCGCTCGGTGTGCTGAATGTTTGGCTGTAATGTGCTGTAATATGAGCATTTCGATAAGCGGTTTAATTGTGAGAAAATCCAATAATATTTTAAATCTAATCCATTAGAAAAAGAGAGCTGTTTTATATTTTTTCTTGGTCAGATATGAGTGTTTTTTTTGCCCTGTAATCTTGTAGATTTATATGAAAGAAATTCATCATACATAACACATTTGCACTGAGATTTCCGGTGGAGAAAATGTGATTTTCTTTCAGCATATCTACATAAAGCGGTCAATGGCAAATGTAATCCTCTGTAAAATTTTGGTCAATGGTTGCATTATCAAACATTTTAAATATTCCTTCTTACTTAATAATATTAATAATTATTTAACTTGATATTTTCACAAATTTTTTTATTATTTACTTATTTGGTAAGTAACCATGTAATGTGTTTTCAACTGATTATCACAAAATTAAAACTGTGTTTTGTGATACTGACTTTTAAAGTTACCAGATGAATTTAAAAATATAATATTTGAAAAAACAACAACAACAAAACCTCATTAAGCTATTAAAAAAAAAGTTAATCCATTGGCAAGGCTGTATCTGTGTTTTAAAATTCAAAATTAAAATCACTGTTAAATATTCAAGTGAGTACAGATTTTGGCTGATGATTTTGGCTGAAAATATCAAAATGGTCCAATGTTGATTGCTTGATTTTTTGGCTGATATGTATCGGTCTATCACTGTGATTTTTTACAGCTGGTGCTTTGGGTTGACTTCCCTTAGATGTTGCTTTAGCAGCTTTTGGCAGGAAACGGCTAGTGTTTTTGCACTATAAAGGTCGGGGTGTGGTGTATTGTGGATGATATCGTTAGGCTTGTGTGTGATAACTCAACTGATTGCTGGACAGCTGGTCTCAGCGGAGGTGTGTGTGTTGTGTTTGGAACTACAGGGATGAAAATGAACTGACTGGGCCTAATGTAGCAGCACTAATGTTTGTAAACCATGTAAACCTCAGACCATCTTGCTGTTGATCACTTACACACAGAAACTGAAATGATGCATCACCGTGCCCTTCAATATCTCCTTCAATGAAAAACGCAAGCAACTGAGAAGACCTTTACTGGTCATGAAAAAGTTTTTTTTTAACCTGGTCATTTAGCAAATTTAGTGAATGGTATTATTATCTGTTATAGAGTAGTTTTGTGTGTGTGTGTTTGTGTGGGTGAGTGAAAGCATAGATTGGTTTTTTTGACCCTCATTTTTAACCCTCTTAAAAGCCTCGTGGTTTGATGTGCATACCGTTTACATTCCAATGATGTCACCAGAGTGAAAGTTCATTGGGCCATTCAATAAATTAACGTCACAAAGCACTCCGACATGGGCGTTTTCCACTTGTGCCGTGGCTTTAATGCTTTTTAAAGTAAGCATAAAATCAACACTGACCCTAGTTACTAGAGATACAAGTCAAAAAAAAAATTCTGTCAGAATAACTCCTCCCTCGTGTTGGTTTTATTTCTAACGTCAAAAACAAAAGGAAATGTTTTGAAGAATGTTCCAACATTCAATTCTACTGTATTTCTTTCCATAAAATTAAAAAGTGTTTTATGACTCATTCTGCCTGACATAACCTTTTGTCTTCACTTTATGCAACTCTGAAAAGATTTTCTATTTGGCTGACGCTACCAAGAGTGCATAAACGAGGAGAAAATTGTTAAACTGTTAGTTCACCCAAAAATGAAAATTCTGTCATTATTTACTCACCCTCAGAATGTTGGCGTTGAATGGACAGTATCTGTAATCAAACAGTTGACGGTAGCCATTGACTTCCATAGTATGGAAAAAAATACTATGGAAGTCAGTGCCATTTGATTACCAACATTCCTTAAAATATGTGACCCTGGACCACAAAAGCAGTCATAAGTCATACTAGTATATTTGTAGCAATAGTCAATATACTGTAAATATATCAAATATGTATTTTTGTGAGTGGATATGCATGGCTAAGGACTTTATTTAGACAACTTAAAAGACGATTTTATCAATATTTTAATTTTTTTTGCATCCTCAGATTCCAGGTATTCAAATAGTTGTATCTCAGCCAAATATTGTGGCTGGTTTTGTGGTCGAGGGTCACATATCTTCTTTTATGTTGAACAGAAGAAAGAAACTCATTCAGGTTTGTAATGATGACAACTTTCATTTTTGGGTGAACTATCCCTTTAACTAACCACCAGGCCTAAGAAAATAAGCACATTAATTTCTGCGAGTAACGTATACTGTTTGACACATAAAGAATGTATGATTTACAGTTTAGTCCTATAATATAATGTTAAATTACTATAAGTACTCATTTTAGACTCAGAAATTGAAAAAGTAACTAATTATAAAATATTAATTTTTATGAAGTATAAAAAATGTAAAAATAACATTCAATTTATTCAATTAATTAAATAAATAATTTATAAATTATTAATTTGTATCCATATCTGCGATACTGGCCTTGATAATGCTTGGTATCTGTATATTAAAAAGTTAAAAATATTATAAAATAGGCTTCATTTATTTTGATTAGTCAATGTGTAAATATATATTATTATTACAAGTTTTAAGGTGTGATTAATAGCAATTGATTGCACCCAACATGATTAATTACAGAAAAATGTTATTAATTACATTAAATGGCTTATATTCCATTTAGACATACTAGGTTACTTTTGTAGATAATGCAGTCTTAGTAAAATCGCTTTCAAGTCAATTCCTGACTTAAATGAGCCCCGTCCAACATTTTTTTTCTGATTATTGAATATCTAGTTTAACTGTCACATTTTGACTTTAAGGTTAATCCAAACCCTTTGAAAGAGGCAAGAAAGAAATAAAAAAGCCCAAGAACTCCTGTGAGGGTCAGCTGTTTGATGACTCAGCGTGTTTTGTGAGACGTGGATTCAATAGAATATGTTTTGGGAATACCAAATGAGATTGTTAGTCTTCATTAGGAGTTTGCGTGCTCAAATTAGTGTGCAGGTCATGATTTTATTGGGTTCCAAAAGCACAAACTGTTCATCTTGGATCATCTAAGAGACTCTTTGTTTCAGAGATGCACTTGTGCACTCTGTGTGACTATGTCTCTCTCTCTGTCTTTCCCATGGATGGGTACATTGATAAGTCCCTCTGGGCTACAGGCCTCTGTGGTGAGACATAATTAAAATAATGTGTCCTCTCTGCTTCCTTCTGGAGGAGTCTGCTCAATTACAGGTGTCTGCTAACCTGCGTCCCTGCCAGGTCAAATGTTTACATGGAGCTGTTACTGAAAATAACAGTAGAGTATGCTTTGGGATTTAAAGGAAAAGTGTCTTTTTTCAATTATAATTTTTTCCCCTATTTTAATGTGTAGAGAGTAAGCTGTTTAAGACAATGGTGTAATTTTTAAAAGCATTATGATACATATTATTATACATGTCACACATTTATTTGTACGACTATTTGTACTACATATTATTTATATGACTGAATGCCAGTGGGCGGGCCTATGGTGTGATGATGTATAACTTTTTGTTGATGTCTTGCTCTGGAGGCAGTTATATGCAAATGTATTTGCCTGTGTGATGTCACAGGTCACCCAATATTACAACTGTTTATGAAGCTTGATTAAATAAATGTTTTGTTTTTTTATAATGAGGAGGGCATTTTAAGCTATGAAAATTACTGGATGTTGTAATGGTACAAAGATCTCTTACATGTCAAAAGATCAAGGCAAATTCAATTTCTTATGTCCTGACCACTCGTCACGTCAAGATGCATATATATAAAGAAAAATAAAGATAAATCACTGACCCAATAGTTCCATCAATTGACCCAAAATGTAAAAATCTTGCATTTCAGTTTTATTTGCAGAGAAATTACACTGTTAGTTTTGTGAAAATTCTAACTTGAAATGCTAACAGATCCTACCTGCAAAAACAACAAGTGAAAATGTATCATTAGGAGGGCTTAAAGTGTGTAATATAATACAGAGCGTGTGTTTGCTGTAATCTAATAAGACGAGGCAGTGTGACAAAGCATTGCATTAGAGTTGTCACATGGTGTCAGTGTGTTGAGACACGCTGGAGTTGTGTTTCACAGATAGGGCTGTGATGTAAGTCTGTTATCGATTGCTATCTCTACAAAAATGGGGAGAGGTATCCTCGGAGGGACAGAAAAAGTGGTCTCAAAGGAAACCTTGTGGATGGGAATTGGCGATTGTGAAATGTGACAAAAAGACTCGTGATCTTTCTCAACGCTAGGTGGCTTACATAACCGCACAGAAGCTGAAGACAACAGAGGTGAAATGTGATCATACATTACTATCATACTGAAAAATGGCAAACATGAGACATGTTTTGCAGGTTTTAGATTTCTGTTGTTCTTCTAAAGGAAATGATGAAATCCAGCTTTCATCATAAGCTGTCAGGATATAATTTATAGCTGGGGATCAGTTGCTTTGGGGTAAGCAGTGCCAGTGGCACAACTAATAGTAATAGCGAGCTATATAGTTAAGTGCTTTTCAAATTATTTCCAAATTAATCTTAATTAATTAAAGGGGTCCTTGGCTATAATTAAAATTTTTAAACTTTAGTTAGTGTGTAATATTGCTGTTTGAGCATAAACAACATCTGGACAGTTACGATGCTAAAGTTCAATGCAAAAGGAGATATTCTCTATTAAAGAAATCACTGCTTTAAGGACTACAATAAACAGCTGGTAGGGACTACAAAGAGCGTGACATCACAAACCCAAAAAATTAACAACCTGCCCCCCAGGAACGCAAAACAAAGGGGGTGAGACCATGTTGGGCTGCTTTAGAGAAGAGGAAGAGTTGTTGTAGTAGAGTGTTGTTGCTTTTAGGGGTGGGTATCGTTTGAATTTTTTCGATACCGATACTGCTTATTGATACCGGTACTTATCGATACTGTTATCGATACAACCCTCTATAATTTGGTGCAAAAAGACATGATGTGAAAAGATGTTAAAAATTGACACTGAACTTTAGTACTGTAGTTTACAAATGCCTCTAAGCAAACAGAAAAAGGCACATGAAGCACATTTTTAAAATAAAACTGTGAGAATAGGTAAAGTGTCTCTTTTATCCCAACACCAGAATTTTAACTATTCAGATTCCGATTCTGCTTATCGTTTCTAATTCTTATCGATTCCTAATTTCAATTGCAATAAGGTAAAAGATAAAAACCTTAGATATTCATATTCTTTTTACAAAGCATTTCATTGTAGCTGAATATCATGAGCAAAAATCAACAGGCTAGTTAGGCATAGTTACAAAAGTTACTTAGTCAAGAACGAATGAATTTTCTCTGTCTTTTGTTCTTTGATTAGTGTTGTTATAGCAGGAATATTAGTGCTGTCACTTTAGGAGCTACAGGATCGGCACTGTTACACAAGCGTGCAGCACAGAAAACAGTGTACGCGTCGTCTTGCGCTCAAATGTTTAAAATTAAAATGACTCTTTTTGCGCGCATGTTTCGGATGTGTGTTTAGTACAGTAAACAGCGTGCGAGATGTCTTGCACGTGAATGGTTTAAAGTCACATTAAAATCACTTTTTCTGTGAGTGCGCGGCACAGAAAACAACCCGCGAGTCATCTGAATGGATTAAAGTCATATTGAAATGCACACAAAAGTATCGAAATTTGAATCTTATTACAAGTATCCGATTCCCGACCTCAAGTATTTGATTCCAGAATAGACCAGATCCTAACTAGTACTGACTGAAGACTTATTTTATAATGAATGTTACCTTCGCCTGAGGCAGGGCAGTTGCAGTTGGAGCTGGGAGACGATGAAGACACAGTAAAAACAGCGTATTACTTGAGGTAGATTGCGTGTTTTGTTTGTAAATGTTTCATTATTACTAGTGTTGCCTCCTTTGTTGACAAATAACAAGCAGGAGCTTCTAATTCACCAATAACACCGAAGTATACAGAGATAAAACAACGCAATTATCAACAACAGTATTGTTTCTCCTGAAGCTTATCGAAAGTACTGTATTAATTATGTACCATAATAATAATACCAGTTCTCGGTACCCATCCCTAGTTGCCATGATGGCACATACTAGTCAATGAGTTGAATTAACTCCACAGCAACTACGTAAATGTATCGACTAACCATTTAGAAATGTCCAGTTTCATTCTAAAAGTTGTAACGTCTCTCCATCAGCGTTGACTCCGGTTTGAACAATGTAAGGCTGAACATTGTTTCTGACTATCAGCAATTTGGCTGCGTGAGATTCTCCAGCTTTGTTGTTGTTGAGCAACTGAACCACGAGCCGTTAAAGCTCCGCCCTCTTCTGGAAAGGGGACCGGGAGCAGCAGCTCATTTGGATTTAAAGGGACACACAAAAATTCTGTGTTTTTGCTCACACCCAAATAGGGGCCAATTTGATAAGCTATAATAAATGATCTGTGGGGTATTTTGAGGTGAAACTTTACATAAGAATACATCTTATGAGAGGAGCATTAGAGGTCCCCTTTAAGATGTATGCACTTTTAAATGGGCTCCAACAGAACAAAAACACATTGTGGAAAATCATTTCTTATGTTGTTTCTTTCATTTTGGGGTAAAATATAACAAACATTTTTTTGTAAGATACATCGGAGGAGGATTTTCATCCAAGGCAACTCCAACATTTGTTTATCACGCCCCAGCTGTCGTATTTGCAGGTTTGCTCACAGTGTCACAACATCTTTTACCTAATTTGTAAGTTTACGAGGTGTTCAACTGTGTCGTGGCGGGTGTTCTCTTGTGAGGAACCACTTGGCTCACAAAAATAGCGATGATATGTCAGCCAGGCTGATTAATTGGTTAATATTTGCTTATTTTGACATTAATTTGGTTACTGTAATAATTTTTTAGTGCCATCCAGCTAAATTACGACCCAAATGAAGCCCCCATTTGGAGGAAACATTAGAAAGCACAGCTAAAATCAGAAATTTACAAATTCATAAATTACTTCAATATACATTATTTTTCATATTTTCATAGTACACGGTTATGTTTAGGTCAACAAATGTTTACAGTTCTAACAAATTACAGCTCAGGTCCTTGAGTTTTATTTGCCACAATGAAGTGGCACACGCTTTATGCGCACAAGCAGCAGGAAGCCAAGAGGAAGTTACTATGACAAATAGGCATTATCATGCATTACTGGAAACGAATGCATATGAGCGATACGCTGCGGAGCTGCTTTTCGTTGGCATGCGCCCATCAGGTATCTGAGCCCTCTTTGGCAGCATGTCCTCAGAAACAGGGCCAGTTGCTATGGCAGTGTGACGAGAGACGGGGCTTGAGCATGCGCGTGTGCGGATGCATGCGTAAGTGTGCATGATCGCGTGTGTCAAATGGACAAAAGCAAGATGAGTGAAACAGTGCCACAGCTCACAGCTCCTCCACAGTTAATTTTCACAAATAGAAACTGGCTCGCACCTTGTTCCTCTAGTGGCACGTTATCTCCATTGCTTTATTAAGATCTCTCCCAGGTTGCACTAGCCCTGGAGGGATGTTTCCAGCACTGCTCATAACACATTTCTTGTTATAAAAACATACACCTCTATTTTCCGATTCAGTGGCTTAATATTCCGCCACAGCCTGTCGGAATTCTTCTGCTACAGGTGTAATGATGTTTTAGTGCTTAAAAACAGTTGGATGGAAATTAAACTTGTTTTGCATGGCAGGAGCTGATTTTACACACTGATAATAGAGAGCAAAACACACACTTTGACATGACCCTCATTTTTTCTATCATTATTTTTTATGTATATATATTAAATACACCTCTTCTATGATCAGTGTTATCAGTGAAACAAACTAATTTAAATAAAATTGAAATAAAATAAAATAGAAATAGTAGCTAAAAAACAAGTGGAATTTAGAAATGTTGTCTCGGCTGAACTAAAATAAATAAGTTTAAGCACTAAAATAAAAATGGGAAACTAAAACTGAAATAAAAATTAACGCTATATAGAAATTATATATTAAAAAAACTAATTAAAATAACAAAAACACATAAAATTACTCAAATGAAAATGAAAACAGAAAATATAAAAATAAAATTGAAAGTAAATATTATAATAGTGTTAAAATAATACTAAAATAATGTCTGTCTATGATGGACATGTTTTTTTTATTTCTGAATTCAAATTCATTTCGATATTTTGTGTTTCTAAACAGGTGATACAATGGTCCTGATATCATAATAAAAAAAGTCTGAAAATATCGTTTACATTTTTAGTATTATTTCTTATAAAAATAAGCATTAAGAATATTGCAAGTAATATTAAGATATTTAAAAAACCTGCATTCAGGAATGACAAAGAAAAACACAATATGCAAGTTTGATGCATTTGATATACCTTTGTGTACTGTGTTGTAGTAGATCAATTATCATCCAAGTGCTGGTCTATTATTGGATTGTGTTATGTTAAAATGGCCGAACCATTTTTCCACACTCTTGACCCCTTTGAAGTTGATCGGTCACCATCCACTAACTCATGGTTTCCATTGTAACCCATAATAAGCTTATCAGATGTTGGTCTTTGATCAGGCCTTTGGCAAAGAGCTATGCACACTCAAATATGCATACTCAAATATGCACTCTAAGTGCATATATGTGTGTGTATATTAAAGGAATGTTCACAATGTCCAATATAAGTTAAGCACCTTGACCATTTAAACTTGGCAATCTCAGTCACATTTGCACAATACGAGAAAAGATATCAGAAAGGGATGTGGCATAGCAAATTTAGTTTTCTTAGAAAAGTAGTCCAATGACTATAAGTTGATTTTGACAGCTGAAATATCGCGCTTTTTATAGTACCCATTTCCCCTGTCTGCCATTGGTCAGACAAACAGTCATTTAAGTCCATGGGTTTTTTCTGTTTTTCTGTAATACACATGTAGCAGTGGAGTTTTCTGTCTCAGTGCTAAGGAACGACATCCCAGTAGATAAGCTGGTTAAATTGGATTCTATAAGTAGCGCCGTTATTGAACCAATCAATGCAGCAGTAGGAGCTTGCCAGCAGTGCACATTTGTGAACATACACGAGATAAGAACCTTTAGGTGTGGTCTGTTTAATTTATCTACACAGCATTTAATTTACTCACTTGGTTCCAAACCCCTATGACCTTCTTTCTTCCATGGAGCACAAAAAGAGATGTTGAAAGTGGATGGAGATTGCATCTGTCCGACTCAAACATTCTTCAAATCTACTTCATGGAAGGTAGAAATCCGTGTAGTGGATGCTTGGAATGACATGAGGAAGTAAATGATGACAGAATTTTCTCATGAGAAGTTAATAAAATATTCATATGGAATAATGAAAAAATGAAAGTGTTAGAACGACTATGTACAACAATGTCTTGTATTTCCAGGACAAAAGAGACAGCCGTTATCTACATCGTTCTACAGGGTTTTAAAAATTCACACGGGCTCCTCAGAAACAAAGCTCTAAACTGAAATTTTCAGAGGCTTTTTGAATTTTAATTTTAGTTTTCTGTCTTGAGGGGCTCATACGAGTGAATACATTAACTCAGTCATTGTTCTTGAAATTCATTAAGTCTCGCACTAGTTTTATCGCTTGTAGACAAATGAGCTAACTCTTACACAACTGCTCTTTTACAGGTGCTGGTGAGTCTGGGAAGAGTACAATAGTCAAACAAATGAAGTAAGTGTTTTGTTTTCATTTTATACTCTAATTACACTTCAGTTTTAGGTTGAATATCATTTATTGGTTACTCATATCTCTCCATGTAGAATCATCCATGAGGCAGGCTACTCGGAGGAGGAGTGCAAACAGTACAAAGCTGTTGTCTACAGCAACACTATTCAGTCTATCATCGCCATCATTCGTGCCATGGGGCGACTCAAGATCGATTTCGGAGACGCAGCACGAGCGGTGAGTCACAGGATTGGTGGCCTGGTGCGATTCATGTCACCCACAGCCCACTTATGTAGATTACTGTAAGAACGAAGAGATGAACCATAAAAAAATAAAAAAGCTAATGGAAGAATTCGTAACTGCCAATATGGCGGCTGTGGGAATGGAAGTTTTGGCTTTCAGTTAAATTAATCAGTTAAGTTAATTGTTTTTGATAGTGAGTGTTAACTGCAAAAAACTGCATGAAATTCACCTCTTCTACTCTCTAGTGTAGAAGATAGGGCCCAATGTGCTGTGTTAAAATGAAGGAATTTCCCATATTGATTTTTCACAAGTGTTTTACTTGTATTACTTGTGTTGTGTTTTAGGGTTAAACAAACTTTAACAGATAATGTTCTGGCAGAAGATTTTTTTTTCTTACAGTGTATGATGGCCATGTATTAAAATTTTGATATTTTGGGGGGCATAAAGTAAGTGAAATGTCAGAGTCGTACAAATGTCTGGAACAAAAAAAGACCTTTTTTGACCTTTATAATGACAAGACAAGGATAGTTCAGGTTGAAATATGTCATTTAGTACAAACCTTTTTGAAAATAATGATTAATATGTGTACACTCATGATGTAACACTTTTTACTTTTTATTGACTGCCATTTTTTAATGTCATTAAATTGAAACCTTTTGAATGCACAATATAAATGCTGTTAAAGGTATAAAAGTGGATACAAAGACTACATTTTAATAACATATATATTTTAATTAAGTTTAAAAGATTTTTCTTTTTCTTTATTTTGAACACTTTAAACTGTCAATAAAATTGAAATCTGCTCTGTCTGTGTCTCAGGATGATGCGAGGCAGTTGTTTGTGTTGGCGGGCAGCGCTGAAGAGGGTTTCATGACAGCAGAGCTGGCTGGAGTGATAAAGCGTTTGTGGAAGGATGGAGGAGTGCAGGCCTGTTTCAGTCGATCTAGAGAGTACCAGCTCAACGATTCAGCAGCATAGTGAGCCTAAATCTTTGTCTTCCTCTACCCATGCTATTTTTCTTATCTTCTCTATACGTCCTCTGCTTCACCTTACACCACATCCTAACCAAGCGTGAAGCGCTTAAGCGCTAGTTGATAAATTACTCCACAGGAAAAAGATTTCTTTTATATCTCAATTGTTTCCACTACGCAACACGACTAAATGGAGAGCAAACTGAGACTTCAGCATCTATGATAATAATGGTAATCTGTGTCTCTACAGTTTCAAAAATGCTTCAAACTGTGCTCAGATTTGCCAACATACCAAACAATCAGAAGTCAGAGATGTCAATATAAAACATTTCTCAAAAAATTCTTCCAAAACCAAATTATGAGCTAAGATAACGAAATTATCATTAAATGCAGTGATATGCATTGTGTATTAATATACACTTTTACAGTATGTCAATAGTTGTTTCATTTGTATTGATTTTTCATCATAATCCAATTCCATTTTTTGTGATGGTACCTTTTATACAGATAAAGACAGACCTAATGTGAGCTATGAGGTTGTTAAAAAATGATATATTCTTCTATTGAAGCCATAAGCCTGTATTATTTCAACTGATTTTAAAAATAATTGTTTAATAGCAGTATTCCTGGTGAAAAACTACATTAACTGTACCGATCAAAGAATCGTGACAAATAAATCTTTCCAAAAGAACACTTTAGCACTATGAAGCACTGCGAATGACATAATCGAGTCTCCCTTTTACAATAAAAAATATTATATATTATATTACATTATATATTATATTACATATATATAAATATATATTATTATACATATTATATGCATATAAAACTTTAACTGATTTAAAATGTTTACTTCCTTCATGAGACTGTACTTTTTCCTGTACTGTTTATTTTTTTTATTGAAGCCTTTGTCTTTTGTAACCTTTGATTTTTATCTAATTTTCAAATACTTTTGGAACAAAGACTGCTGAAAACCATAGTTTTATTGATAATGAACCTATAAATCTTTTTATAATGTATTCTTATAACCTACATTCTCGTCTGCTATGTGTAAATGAATTTAACACTATAACAAATATAAATGATATAATACTTAACTTATTTTTTAATCATTCATGCAAAAAAAACAAGCAAGCTTTTGATTCATAAAGTGAGGTGTGATAATATAATAATAATATTCCTAATCAATTTTTTTTGTTTTTGAAACACTGTTTTGCTTGAATTATTCTTATTATGTTTTTTAATTATATACTTTTTATGTAAATTTGATTTGTCAAGTAAGAGTGATACAAATATAATAATATATTTTTTAATCATTTTAATACAATAACTAAACCAATAGATTACATAAAATATGATATTTTATGTAATCTATTGGTTGTTTAGTCATTGTATTAAAATGTTTAAAAATAGGCTCACTAAAAAAATTATTAAATAAAAGACACTGGGATAGGCTCTAGCTTACCTGCAACCCTACATTGAACAGACACATGGTTTGGAAAATGGATGGATGGAAAAAGAAATAAATTGGTTCTCTATATTAGTATCAGTCCCACAAAACAATGTGCAGCATTTCAAATCAGACGCTGGTAATGTTCTATTCAGTTCTTCCTTATAAGGGAGCTGCCTATGTAGATAGTAGACAGTAAAACAGCTCACCAGGTCTTAGAACAACTAGAGAAACACACAGACACACAGTAGTGTCATTACTATTTGATTAAGAGATATAGGAATTTCTGAGTACACTACATAATTGTTATCTGTAATTGCTATCAACTCTATCTTTAGCAGCAGTTTTGTACCCACACGTACACGTACCCACACATATTTGCATGTCTTAACTGTAGCAGCATGTGACACACTTTCATCTGTGTATTTTTCTCATGTGAAATCAACAATGTACGCGTGTGGCTAGTCTCGGACGGGCGGGTTTTCTGAGTCAAAGGTAACGGCATGTTCTAGTAGCACAGTAAGCAGGCAGCTACAGGCAGCGGGCAAATATTGACAAGCTCGTTCAAGGCTTAAAAAGTGAGAGTCTGGATATGGTAAGACAGGAGATCTCAGTGTACTGGATAAAGCTGTTTGAACTTGCTGTTTTGGCAGTGGCTGATGTTCAGTGAACAAGAAAAACAGAAGGGGAGGGAACGAGAAAACAGAAGGGGGACTGAACAGTTGAGCACCCAAAAAGGTGATCAGGCTCAGAAAGATAGGAAGGGAGGATGGTATGAGAGGTAGAGAGATAAAGAAAGATAAATAAAGAATGGCTGCGGAGGACAAAAACAAAGTTATGAGGTGATTCATCCTCATCCCAACGAAATGTAAAACACCCCCTGCACAGAGCAAAATGCTGTGTGAGATAATAAAATCACAGTCGATAAAAATTTATAATCATGAAATGACACATATTTTATGTTTATTATACAACTTGGGCCAATGAGAAATCGGTGTGGGCAGTTAAAAACTGCTCTTTTATCTGCACTGTCCCATAGCGAATGACAATCAGTACTTTTTTTCAGTTTTGTAAACATGTCACCCTACCAGTAACCACGTTTTGCTCCCTGAGCTCGTTGTGATGTATTCTGGGATTGGCCTTCTCTTTAGCAAAAACATGCAAAATTGTTTTATTATTCAGCTAAAATGAAGTGTCTTATAAAGGTTGCTTTTAGAGCAGTCTTTGTGCCAGAAATGCCTGTGATATCTTAAAACGCTGTCTTGGTGGTTAGCTCACCCGGTTCAGAAACAGAGCTTCTGTGGAAGTGTGTGTGTGTGTGTGTGTGTGGTATAGGTCTCATTTGTATATTTGTGAGTGTGTAATGTGGTTTGGCTCTTACTAAGCATTAACAAATCGCAAGCTATTGCATAGCCTGTGTCATACCATTTTAGTCAGGGCCGTGAACATCATATGAAGTGGGCAGTTGGCAGACGTTACGGCTCAGTGTTTGTTTTCAGGAAATGGCCCTGCTGACTGTTGTGCAATTGTTTGAGCGGTGCTGCGTGCATGTGTATAAAAATCTGTTTTAGCAGAAGGGGATTACTGCAGACTGAAACTTTAAATCCTCATCTTCACCCAGGTCTACCCCGTTCCCTTTTCTTGTACAGTTGGGACCTCTGGTACCCCTTTTCCACCAAGTCAGCTGGTTCAGAGCCAGAGCCTAGTTTCAAATCAGTTCTTTGTCTCCGACACCCAAAGCACCAGCTCTGAACCAGGAAAAGTGTTTTGTAAGTGGCACCAAAACATTGCTGGTCTAGAAATAAGAACCGCTTGAGCAAGGGGCTGGGGGCAGGGTTACTCTGAACAACAAAACGAACAGAAACTTGTGACTGCCATCTTTGAAATAAAAGCTAATCGAGCTTATAGCAACTCGATTATAATCTCTATACAAATTACAGCGAGCTGCAAACATTCGTCGTGTTTTGGTGCCGATGTACGTCGCAAAGCCATGAGCATCAATAGTAAGGCAACATCCGCCATTGTTGATATATACAGTGATGCAAGACCTGGCTCTGTGGTGGCTCTCTAGCCTGTGGAAAGGCAGCCGGTTCTTAAAAACCAACTCCGAACCCACAACAGCACTAGCTCCTGAACTAGCACCCGGTTCATGCTGGTGGAAAAGGGGTATGGGTCAAGAAATTTACTGGAACCAAAAGGAACTGACTTACTGCACTCACTATTTCATTTCATTTTACTAACCCTTCCCTCCCCGTTTTATTTTCACAGCTACCTGAATGATTTGGACAGAATAGCACAGGCCACCTACATACCCACTCAACAGGATGTGCTAAGGACCAGAGTCAAAACCACAGGCATAGTGGAGACACACTTCACTTTTAAAGACCTGCACTTTAAGTAAGCACTTTAAACTGACTATGACTAAACCCTAAAAATATCACAAGAAAAATGGTTATAAAATAGGCTTAATTTTCTTCCATTCATTTTCTTATATCTTATAAAATATCATTATTATTACTGTGAGAATACACTCATACACAATAGATTTTATTTAATTATAATAATTTAAATTGAGAAGTACATTCATAGAATGTAATTGTACATGCATGTGCTTCATAGTATTTGTTGCACTGAATTTATGCTGATTGTAATAAACATGATAAAAATCACTTGCATTACTGGAAAGATTGCATTACAGTAATGAGAATTTGGGAGAAGACTTAATTGTGCAAAAATCTTAATCATTCACAAAATTTATGCAAACTGTAATTTATTATTAATTTAAACATGTAAACATAATATGATATGCATTTGCATATCCATGGATTGAACTAGGAGGTACTTCACAGTAGTTTTATTGGGTTTTGGTGTAAACTGTGAATATTGGGAAAATTTTGTGACTGCAATCATGGGCAAGAGTGATAGAAAAGGGAAGCAGAGAGGGACAAATAGAGAAGTGTCTGTCTTGAACTGGTTTGCACTCCGATTCAGACAGGAACAGGAAGTAGTGTCAGTTTCTTTGCCCATATTTAGCTTTAGACTTTTCAGAGTTGAAAACTAGTGTCCTAACTCAATATTTGTGTATGCTTATGTATTTTATGCTTATTAGAGCATCACAGCATTAGCTTAGCAACATGCTAATTAAATCAAAATGTAAGTTGAGTTTTCTGTGCATTTCACATTAGAAAAACTATTTTTGTGTCGCACAGAATATCAGTCAACAAGTACCAGATCAATCACTTTTGTGTATTCATTTCAGTTAGTATGCTCCCTTAACAGGCAGCTGTGTCAGCAAAATAGCTCACTGATTTAAGACTGATTTTTAACTATTTTACAATGTTATGTATTTCAGGATGTTTGATGTCGGGGGTCAAAGGTCAGAGAGAAAAAAATGGATCCACTGTTTTGAAGGCGTGACTGCCATCATCTTCTGCGTGGCACTGAGTGACTATGACCTGGTGCTGGCTGAAGACGAAGAGATGGTGCGAGAGTACTTCCTGTTATTTTGAAAAATACAGAATTACAGTGCTTGAGAGGCAGTACTATATTGAAATTCCACTTTTTATTCCTTTTCTGTACATTTTTTGTAATTAACTCAGATTGGAAGCATGAAATGTACAAAGTTTTGTTGATAATTTATTTTAGGAATCGGAGAAAAATATAAGCTCTCTCAACGACAGTGATGGCGTGACTAACCAAAGCCTAAAACCCAGCATAACTTATAACTTTAATTCTTTTTCTGCCTGGCAAGCATTAGTATTTTTTTCAAAAAATACAAATCTGTATATTGTTTATATGAGTCTTAAATCGATAGTTTGCTCAATTCTCTGTCATTTGCAACTTGGGCATTACGCTACGTAACTCCTTTTTTCTCTGTAATCTGCCATAGATTTACTGGTGACACTAATATATACGGGTCCTACTGTTTGAAGTATTTTTGAATGTGTATCGGGTGAAAAAGAGAGAAATACAGCCTGACGAGTAAACCAATTCCTGCATTTATCATATAATCCATACCAACGTGATATTGATTCAGTCTAAGCCCTACTTTATTAAGGGTTTGCAAACAGGTATTGATTGATTTAATGGTAAATGGCAGAGGACTAAAGCACATTACACCCCTTATTCTATAAGCTTTTGAGATGGGGCGAAAGGCAACTCGATACAAAGCTCGGCATGTAGTCATTAAATGATTGTTAAGTGGACTGTGTTTGTCATTGTGTAATGTAATAGTGTTTAAAGATGCTTCCAAGCCAAGATATGCAATCAACACCCATTTTCTATCTCGTTCTGTCCTTATTTCTTTTGTTCCATCAACCAATTTCTCTTTCTGCAGAACCGAATGCATGAGAGCATGAAGCTGTTTGATAGCATCTGCAACAACAAGTGGTTCACGGACACCTCTATCATCCTGTTCCTGAATAAGAAGGATTTATTTGAGGAAAAAATCAAGAAGAGTCCGCTCACCATCTGCTACCCAGAATATGCAGGTCAGACCCCCATACTGGTTTACTCATTGTTACACGACTATACTTTTTCAGGGCTGTCGATTTAACGTGTTAATTTAATGAATTAGTAATGGAAAAATAATGTGAAAAAATTATTTAACACACTCGCCCTGACCCAGACCTAAGTAGGTCATCTTATATTTTATACATTTGATTGGTGACGAACATGTAAACTGCATGATGTAGCCTATAGAATGAAGTTAGAATGCCCCTTAAAATTCAAGATAACAGAGCAGAGAGGCCTCTGTATGAGCTTTTGTCTCATATTTATATAAGCAATATCACACATGTAACGAGTGCTGTATTCAATGTTCAAATGTGATATTGACTTTATATATCAGTTCAATAAATAAGAAGTTAATATTATGTTATATTTTAGACACAATATTGTGATGTCAGAGCCAAACTGTTCGTCTCCAAGCATCACACAGCGGTGTTTCATTACTAAACTATTCCACGTTTTGAGCAAATCAATCAGGTGAATGATTCAATGGCCCATTCATAAAGGAAGCTTTTTACTTTATTTCTGAATGAATCAGCCATTTTGAATGACTCAGTGATTTACTCATTTAGACATTTATTGCCAACTATTGACAGTTTTAATTTCTTATTTAGAGTATCACTTCATTAAAAAAATTATTTCATATTTTGGGGATAGTTTGCCCAAAAATAAAAATCCTGTTCATTTATTAATAGCAATCTTTATTCGTCCCCTCACAGGGCAATTTTTTCAGCATCAACAATAAAAAACAAATTGATATAACAAGCATACATGAACCACAAAAAAACGGCATTTGCGTACCTCCATTTTCCTCACAACTTTAAGATAAATAAATAAATAAAAAAATCCACCTGGATCCATTTGCTTCAAATGAGTATTTATATGTAATCAAATGAGTATTTATATGTAATCAAATGAGTATTTGATAATCAAATGAGTATTTATATGTAATCAAATGAGTATTTGATAATCAAATGAGTATTTATATGTAATCAAATGAGTATTTGATGATCAAATGAGTATTTATAAATAAGCAAAACTGCATTTGACACAAAAGATATGGAAGCTCTGACAGTCCTCCACTTGGGTTATTATATATAAATTTTTATCAGCTATGACTTTTTTAAAAAAAAAATTTGCAAGGCCTCTGTTTGAAATTATGTTTAAACATTTTAAATATATATTTAAATATTTCTATTACTTACAAATGACTTTAAAAATATGAAATTTGAATTGAAACCGAAATCCATTGATCAAAACGTGTGGAAACCCTGTTGGAATACTTTGAATTTGAATATAATTTGCATAGATAACTGAATGAATTCTAATAGTTACCAAATGTTTTGAAATGTTGAATGTTACATGGATTAAAGGGCTGAGCAAAAAAGGACTAAACACAGCCTGGAATAAAATTCGTTGTGTGGTCCCTTATATATTTCCCGTATTTGATTTCCCTTATATTGTTTCCCGTAATTGATGTCACAGGAACATCATCCTGTGACATCACTTCCTTATACTAAATATGTTTCCTGCCCATCTGACAGGGTCAAATACATACGAAGAGGCCGCAGCCTATATTCAGTGCCAGTTTGAGGATCTGAACAAGCGGAAAGATACCAAGGAGATCTACACTCACTTCACCTGCGCCACCGACACCAAGAACGTGCAATTTGTCTTTGACGCAGTGACCGACGTCATCATCAAGAACAACCTGAAGGACTGCGGACTCTTCTAGAAGCTGGCTTGTATCTGGTGAGGCTCAGCTTCCTCAGTCACGTGTGCCATGCTGGATATGCAGTGTGTGTTTATGTGCAAAATAATCAATGTTCATATTGCAGATGAAGTCACATACTGGCCCTGGAGCCATCATGGAATAAAACATTTCGAATGTGTATTTAATGGTGGCGTCTGTAGTTGTTTCAATGTTAAGGGATAGTTTGCCCAATTTTTTTTTAGAGCCGTACTACCTTTTAAGAGGGCAATATTTTTGATGACCCAAGATTTTATTTTTGAAAGAACTTCTTTTATTCAGCCAGGATGCATTAAATTGATCATTAAATTGATTGTTTGGTTGTTGGCTTGGCTGTACATTTCTGCACACAATGATGAAAGCTGTTTGTTTGTCATGCTTCACCATTACTTTTTGGGAAAAAAAATAGCGTGTTTCTTGAAAATCTGAATATTTTTGCCATTCTGATTAGTACAATATGTGGCGTACAAATTCCACACTTCACCTTTAAATTGTGCTGTTAAATGTGGAAATGTAATGAGTGTGAACTAGTAAAAGTGCAGTAAATAGTTTACTCTTAATGCCTTGTTGGAATATGATTGAATCATTTAAGTCACATTTAAATAACTCTTCTATTTCTTTCTTTCTAGGTGCAACTGAAGCCAGTTTTGATGTGCATTTTGCTAGAGAAAGATTGCAAGACTATTGAGAAAACTAGTCTTGGACCAGTGCTGTACATTACGCCACTTTTTTCAGCTTTATTTATGGTTTTTGTCTTTGGAAATTTTAAAAGGTAGCATTTAAAAATGAATTGTGTCGAATATTCGTACAGTTGTTGCTGTCACGGCCATGTTGTTTATTTCCCCTCCTGGCACAAGTTTGTTTCTTTTAAACAAGGGATTTCTTTTTATTTTGCTCTCTTGCATCAGAGAAGTTTCCCTTTTTGTGTAAAATGTTACTTTTTTTCCCTTTGTGGTTGTTGCTATGGGGAGAGAGGAAGATTGTGCTACTTGATCCAGTTTGTTGGTTCTTGTGCCTTCGCATGCGTTTCTGCAGTCTTTGTCCATTTGCTTGGGTTTGCCTGCTGAATATCTCTCCAACGTGAAAAAAATTCATACTGGATGTTACTAATTTGAGAGCACAAATCCTCATATGCATTGAATGTGAGAGTGTGAAAGAGAGTGTTTGCGTGTATCTGTTTGCGTGTTTATGTATGTGTATATATATATGTATGTATATATATATATATATATATATATACACACACATATATACATATATATATATATATATAAAATACGCTGGTGTAGAGAAAGCTAATGGTTAATACAGTGAGCGATGGTCCAAACCTCTGGGTCTCCATGGCAACAAGAGTAGACCAAACAGCCACTTCAGATGGAGATGAGACTTGTTCAGCTGTCAGACGCTGAGACACACGCAGGACTTGGAATCTGTCTCTCAAGCACCTGTCATCAGACAATGGTTACCATTTTAATGGCTTACTGCTCGGAGGATGACGTGTTGCCGAGGAACACCGTTGAGAGACAAAGGGACTGAGAAGGGGCTCAGGATTTCACAGGAAAAAACAATATAAAAATGTCTGCAAACAGACATTTGAGGCAAGCGATACTGTTGATTGACTTTGAAGAAAACTGCCACCTCTGTGTGTGTTCTCCATATTGGGGGAACATTTGTACACTCATTTCCCTTATTTTGTTAATAAAAGGCATTTATTCCTGAGTTGTTTGTCTGTATCCTTTCTCACATGCTACTCATCCTTGTCTGCTTACCAGCTTGAGAAAGACAAATTCTAAAACATCTTATGCATCTTTTGAGGAGAAAGCAATCCCAGAATACATAGCAATGAGCTCAGTGAAAACAAATCCAAAATGGCAGACACAATATAAAAAACCCCATTTAATTCTGCACATAAAGTTATCGTTAATAATAGTTTAGTGTCATTCAAAATAGAGTGCAACAGTCACGATGGTAACTTATAAACTGTAAAGAACAATCTTAATGTGAGCTGTGAAGTTGTTATATTGATGGTATTTGCTTCTGTTTAAGCTGTCAGCCCGCATTATTTCAACTTAGCTTTAAAATCATGTTTAACTGCGGAATTTGTAGTAGAAACTACATTACCCACGATGCAATGCTATACAGAAAATTCCACCAATCAAGCGAACTCCAATGAAACAAGCTAAACTTGCCAAAAGCTCTCTTTAGCTCCGCCCACTCCCATTAAACACTGCAAATGACTTAATCTACTAGGTTTCACAAAATACTTGTAAATATATGCCTGTTTAGCAATGAGCTAAGAACAGAGTCTTGTGACTTTGTATTTATGTCAGATTTTCAGACTTTTTTGCCTCCAATCAAAGTTTGTAATGTTATGATTCATCTTTTAGCTGGTTGGCTTGGTTCACGACTTAAAATGTTTAAAGACTATTTTGAAATCCCTAAGGGAGAAATCAATGAAAAAAATACTTCCGGAACCAGCAGCGCTGAAAAAGTGGCCGGGCACTAATGCACTCTATTGATTATTTTGCCTAATATTGTTGTGTCATACAGTATTTTTTAAGCAAATTAGAATATGACACTATTAGCTTAGCAAAACGCTAGCATAAAACTAAATAGAATTCAATCAATTGCGAATTAAGTCTGAGTGGAGGGCAAAATTGTGTCCTATTACCGTGAGGTCCGGTCACATTTACTGTTCAGCAAAATTCCATTTGATTTTGCTCATGTTGGCCATGGACCACCTTCACCAACTGAAAGCTGCTTGATTTCTAAGTGACTTCTTTGTGAGTTTTGTTTCATGTATCTCTACATTAGTAACAACAGAAAATTTAACTTGTCTGCAAAATTGTGAGTGCACTTTTAGAAGGCAACTGCCAATGTAGGCAATAATGAAAGAGCTAAAGAGATCTTTTGGCAAGTTTAGTTTGTTTCATTGGAGTTAGCTTGATTGGTGGAATTTTCTGTATAGCATCGCATCGTGGGTAATGTAGTTTCTACTACGAATGTAGTTTCTACTGCTCAGGTTTTGGAGCAGAGCTAATTCTGCTACTCATGCTCCTTCATATACTACTTCACATGCAAAAGTCATTCTAATCCATTTTAGTTTGTAAAGTGTATTTCCCAATGATATGGGGACAATTATGTACATTGGTACATTCTTTATCCATCAGGAACTGATTGAATCATGAAAAAGTGGGTGTTCCAGACCAGAATGGAGCCAGACACAATTCCCAAATAGCTATCTTGGCTACTGGTTAACATTATGACTGGCTCGGACTGCCAAGAAAAAAAAAATGTAATGAAATCAGTGTGCTAATATAAGCTTCAGACAATTATAGCCCCCTGTTGCCTCAGATAAGACTCAGGGTGGTATTTTCCAAACCTGTTTATAGTAAAAGCACGCTATCACTTTTAGTTGCTGGATCCATAGCTGAGCAAATGGAAACAGTGAAGATTACAAGCTACTCTAGGGAATCATCCAGAAAACCTGGCATGTATATAGGTCACAAGCCAAGGGGCCAGAAAAGGAGCATACAGAATATTGCCCACATCCATAGTGTGTTCATAGTTTTGTGTCTGGTTGATGGCGAAAGTCACCATGAAATCAGTTCCTATTTTCAATGGAATTTTCAGTGTTAGTTGATATAAAAGATACCAGTGCACATTATTATTTTTTTTAATGTTTATGCCCTCATAATCTTTAATCAAAAACATTAACTTTCTCCTCTCCTCTCCAACAACATCTCTTTGTGTGAAGGCAGAACAATAATCCCTCTCCTCCAGTAACCTGTCACTCACATGACATCAATTCTCAATGGACAAAATCAAGTTCCGTCCCACATTTTTTCTTGTTTAAGACCAAATTTGCTATTAGCATAGCTATCTATAAACATGTAGCCACAAAAATGATTTCACACTTTTAAGAGACTTCAAATCAAGTAGTATAATGTAAGAATCGCATAGTGTGCTATCATGATATTTCAATCTAGCTAAGAGTTAAGCTAGTAGGCTAAGCTGTGAGCTCGCTAATGGGCTAACGTGCTAACTGGTGTCTAAATGCTTAATTTGACAATTATATTTTTGTGCTTACTTGAATATTTTTGGGCCTACATCATCTTCAAACCCCCACCTCCACAGACGGCTCGACCGCAGCAATCCTTTCTTCAACTTCAGGTCAGGGATGACGTTCTGAGTGCTATTTATGTGAGGATTTGCAGCCTGTGGAGGAAGAACAAGACAAGAAAAGATGAAAAGATAATGCAGTATTTTTAAATTAATGATGATGTCATAAGGGGGAGGGGAGGCAATGATGTAGCACTTTGACACAGTAGCTGCATTGCCATTAAACTCTCTGGCACAAATGAGCTGAACGACTGATGTTTTGTAAAAGAGAACAAAGAATGCATTATTGTAGTATTTTTCCATGTGTGTGTGTGTGTGTGTGCGGACCAGTGATAAAGCGCCTTATCAAGTGTTGTTCCAGCGCTGAACACAATGTCAGTGTCAGGCACCTTCTTTAGCACAAGATGAATGCCACTTGCTTTACCTTACAAATACAATTTAATGACCCTGTTGGACATCCTATTATCTTATACTAACCTTAATGTAAACAAACAACACGATTTATTTTAAAAGACTGAAACGAGAAAGAGAAAGCAGACTGCATAATGTTAATGCTGCTACTTTCCATTCAGTAAAAGTGGATGGGGACTATAAGTGCACCATAAAAGCATGATATAAGAAATACAACCCGAGTCTTCCAATGCCATACAGGGATTTTCAGCAAATAATAACTTTTATTCTGTTAATTAAAAAACTGCTTCAGTAGGTATTTTTGTGAATAGCTCCAGTCACTTTCATTATATTGAAAAGAGCAGTTTGGTCATTCTTCAAAACAGTTTTTTTTTGTGTGTGTTCCTCATAAATTTTGATGGCATTAGGGAGAATACGTAACTGAATAAAAAGCATTTTTATTTGAACTATGCATTATGAGTTTTTAACCACTTTTGGTGAATCCTATACTATAAACTGGTTGATGGTAATTTATTTGGCACATGAGTGTGTCTCGTTGTTGAATCCATTGAGCCCTCAGTGTTCTCTGTTGAGCGTGGGAGACGAAAGCATTAGACTTTCCATTAGTGACCTTCTCATGCAATTAGACATCACGTTGTAAAGCGTTCATTTGATTAATAGATAGCACTTCCACTGAGGCAATGCTTTTGAGTCTTTAAATTGCATATCCAACAAGACAGATTAGTGTTTTGGTTTACATACCCAATGCTTTTTTTAATAGAAATTATAAGGATTTAATTTGTACAAAAACAAACAAAACAACAACACACATTTATGTCAGCAGTGTTGCATGCATGTGTACAATATTTCCTCCCTCTCAGTAACCAGCAGCCTTTTTTTCATATTAAGGCATGCCCTGTGATGTCATCAACTCTGGACTCCATAGCAACAGAGATATTCCTTTTGGTCTGATGATGCCTTCAGCAGGCTGTTATTAATAGCTCCTGATGTTTTCACTGTGACATTGGACAATGCGTAACGGTGCACATGTACGCACATTTGGCTATTATCGTTCGTCTCAAAACGAGTTTTTTGATGCCAGCTGAGGTTAATGTCACTTGAACAATGACTAATTTTCAGCATTTTCAAAAAACCCGGAAATAGCACTACCTGGAATAGCTACATGAAAAGAGTGCGCTTAAAATGAAATTAACATTCATCGACGGTGAAATGAGGAAGTTATAATGTTCCAAGAGCTGACAGCAAATGGTTAAAGTGGGTCACAAAACGATTTTGTCGCCCACTCTGTAATCGGTTTGTTTTTCTTTCTCACTCTCATGCTCACCCTCCCTTCATGCTCTATATTGTTAATTTGACATGTTACGCATACGTTCATCCCACATTTTGCTGCTTTAGTATAGTAGGCACATTGCTCATATAATTTTAAAAAACCCAACAAAACCACACTGTGCTACAGACATGAATGAGGCTTATTGAAAGAGAGGTGTCCTCTTATATCTGAATATCATATCATGGGACAGTGGACAACCACCTATTTTATATATTTAAAAATAATATAATTTTAATTAAGTAATAAAAAGATACATACATAGCTTATAAGTAATACAATTAGCTTGGGGACAATTAATACATTTAATATTATTATAACAATATTATTGATTTGACTGCACTGACACTATTGGATCAGAACTAAACTGATCAATGTTTTCTGCAAATCTGGTTCATAGATGAAATGAACTCATTTAATAATTGATGATCTTTACAATGGAACTGAATCAACACTGAACTGACTTCAATGGCACTATTTTCTTTCAGAGCTGCTGTACAGATTGCATCATTGGATCATTTTCCTGTTATCATTGTAAAACTGCTTTGAAACTGTATAAATAAAGGTGACTGGATTTACCTATATATAGTTGTGGTATGATTTTTAATCTTTTTTGGGGGGAAAGTCTCTCATGCTCACCAAGGCTGCAGTTATCTGAGCAAAAACAGTAAACAAAATTACACTGTAATTTTTTTCAGGGTTTTTTGATGGATAGAAAGTTCAAAACAACAACATAAACTGTATCTGGATTTTTTTGTAACAATGAAAAGTCTTACTGTCATTTTTGATCATTAAAAAACATCCTTGCTGGATAAAAGTATTAAAGGCACAATATGTAATTTTTGCCTCTAGAGGTCGCTTATTGAAAAAGGCATAGCTTTGATGACGCCTTGATTTCTCGGCATCATGGGAGGTGTTGTCTTCACATCTACAGCCCATGGAAAAGAATGCAACCAGACTCAGGCAGAAATCATATTCAGGGATGAGCTGATGTATTAAAGATTTATTAACATGAAGCAGGTTGTGGCTGAAAGCCGTTGAAGTGGAACGAGGCCGCTGGAGCGATTGCTGATGAGAGAAAAACGCGACACACGTCTAGAGATGCTTTTATTATGCCGCAGACGAGCACTTCCACTCCTTCAGGTCATGAGTGTGTGGGGTAACGCAGCGCTGTTTTATCATATTAGACACATTTGTTTGTTGAAAGTTGTTATATTACTACTCTGGGGTGTTTCCCGTACTACGATGTAACTTGCTGCTTCACAACCATAGAGAAGCATTGTTGAACAAATCAACTAGCTAGTCACGACAGTTTCCCGAAACCATACTGTCGCAAACCTGTCGTTCAGCCACGTTGGTGGTGGAGTAATAACTTTTTTAAATGAATCTGTTTGAGATCGAATTAATGCTAGATTTTTTATTATAAATTACAGACATGGCATCTGAGCACCATTTTTGGTGCTGAAAATTTCTTGACAAACTAAAATATGTAAATAACATTTGTATATATTCAAAATAAAATATATACATTGTACTGTCAGCTCGCTTATTTTGCTCAAGATAACGATTTATTAAGTCCATGCGTCATACAAACAAGAAACTATGCTTTTGCACACAAGTTTGCGATGCAGTTTGAACTTTAGTTTTAGGAACACCAAATCGTTGAACTATGTTAGTAAAGATGGAACTTATTGGCTAACAATGCTTTTGAGACACTGTTGCACACACACACACACACACATGTTGTGTTTATATGTTTTGTGGGGACTTTCCATAGGCGTAATGGTTTTTATACTGTACAAACTGTACATTCTGTCCCCCCACCCCTAAACTTAACCCTCACAGAAAATGTTCTTCTAATTTAGATTTTCAAAAAAGATAATTCTGTATGATTTATAAGCTTGTTTCCTAGTGGGGACCAACAAAAGGTCCCCACAATGTCAAGATTTACTGGTTTTACTTACGTTGTGGGGACATCTGGTCCCCACAATGCAAGGAAAACAAGTACACACACACACACACACACACACATACACATATATATATATTGTTAAGCTCTATAACAATGATTAGTAATGTATCCAAATCTTTGGTGTTTCCATGTTTTCTACAAAATAAAAATGGAAATCGAGGGTAACACAGGTATGATGTCATTGATAGGTGATGCACAGACATGTCCTGGTTAAAATGGCTTATTTCTCTAGATTAAAACATACTTGGAAACCTTTGGGATAATGTAAGAAAACAAGTCAACAAAATATATAACATTGTTCAAGAGGTTTTTGGATATTTTAATCCAAAATTCTTATATATTGTGCGTTTAATTTCAGTCTTACAGATGCCAAACTTTTAAACAGTAATGAAAAATGCTGTACTAGGCTTGCTACGGTAGGTGATGTTTAGTCGCAACACTCGTTTCATCATCACTTGCCTACCGCTGCAAATTTTTCAGTTTAATGTGTTAAAAACATTTAACGCAATTAACGCAGTATCCGTTTTTCAGCATTATATGATCAAGCTCTAATTCAAGCAAATGCTTTTAAACCATTCAAGAGCAACAAAAGACAATACGCTGTCTGTGAATGTCCTGCCTATGTGACACACATTAGTTCTCTTCCGCGCTTGAACACACAACACACACAAATTATGCCAAAATGTCCATTTTGTCGAGTGTCCTCATATGAGCAGTCTTAAATGAGTTAAATTAAGACTTAAATGAGCGTAAAGATTTGTGGAAAAACGTTGTGTACAGCAGCGGCAGATCTTAAAGTGTCAGTAATGTTAATGAAAGAACAAAGGTAAGAGAGAATTACTCGCTGCTCTCGACTAAAGAACTTAAACGTTCTGTTCCTGATTTATTTGGTTCCACAGTTTCCACGGTTTGACTTTCAGTTTTTTATAAACGTAAAAAACTGTAAGTCAGCCTATTTGTTATTTTATATAAGGGCTAACATGGTGTATTCTTATTCATTTTGTTACTAAACATTCTATGTTTAATATACTATAAGCCAGTTTGTCTTTATACTGTTTTGTTGTTGTGTTTTTCAGTATGAATAATAACTTACCATTTAAGCAACTGCCGCTAATTTGAAAGGGAAAGTAAAATGCAAGTTGGAGGTGGAGGCCCCGCCCCCCGGTATTACCGTTGTTGTCACATGCCGATTAACCTGTGGGAAATTTTTCTCACCGTCAAATCCCTATTCTGCACCCTTAAATGGCTTTACTGTAGGAACACACACATCGACAAACAGTTTCAATCACTTACACAATGACCTTGCAGTGAACGAATATCATTCCAGGGTAAAATATGAAAACAAACAATGAATATTATCTGTTGATATTTATGCATTGTATCACACGATGATGACTGTCTGGATATAGCAGCATGTGTTAGGGCAGATGTTTATGTTGTTTTACCGAATGGAGAGATTTCTGTGGGCAGAATGCTAAGAGTTCTTGCGTGAATCATCTAAAGCATGGCCTACATTTCTGAGTCTGAGCTCATACTGTGACATGAAGACATAATTTATATGCAGAGCAACCACCCACAAACACTCCTCCATCAGTAAACAAGAAAACTGAAAATAAAATGCTGTTACACAAACAACACAAAAAAATGTTCATCATCCCATCATTCTGGTTGGTTCTGGTACTCCAAAAATATTTGGTTGCACTATTTTAACCTGCAACAACACAATGGAGGCTCTTTACTTATAGTGATCACATGAGGTTGATGAATATTGAGCAGGTCAGTGCTCAGTTAGCACAGTAACATCTGTCCTCCAGTCATTAAAATGTGTTGTTTCCATCCCACCACATGGCGCAGGGCCACTGCTTAAGCACTTAATGGATGATGGTCAGCAGCGCTGGAGCTCCATCATATATATTTAATCAGTTAATTGGTCATTTAGATGCACTGCTTTCAGAAACTCTATACCTAATGTAAATGGATTAGAAATGCACAGGCTTACTTCATTCCACATGCGTGATGGGATATATGTGGACAACCATTTTATGTTCAAACAATGGCAGCTTCATTTATGCTGACCTTTCTTCAGTGAACAAATAATAATTTAGATTATATTATAATCTGGTTAATAGTAATGTTTCTTGAGCACCAAATCAGTAAATTAGAATGATCATGTGCCATCACTGGAATCAATTACATTTTAATATATAATCAATAATTTGAAATTGTAATAATATTTCACAATATTACTGTTTTTACTGTATTTTCATGAAAGATAATGTTGCGACCTAGTTCAAAAACATTTTGAAAAATCTTACAACTTTTCAAAGGTGTATCCATTTAATAGTTAAAGCACTTTTTTTGTTTGTTTGTTTAGAATTGCTATAACATTGTGGTAAAATGAATATAATGTCCCCTTGACACACGGCAACTATGTTCAAGAAATTGTCCGATTGCACAGGAAAAGACTTATTGCAGGTCAGGTCAGAGCAATCAGCAATTTCACACCCTCTAAATTTCGAAATGAAATATCAAACCCCAAGCTGTTCAGTTCCTCATTCTGATTTACTGAGTGTCTCACTGTATCACAGCGCCACCTAAAGGACCTAGGATGAATTATAAATAGAGTTTGTGAATATTTCATATTCATTATCTGAATATGAATATAGTAGATATCAAACAACTAATGATAATAATGTCATTAAATAAACAAAGTTGTTAAATATATTTCGAAGACTTTTTTTCTTTTTCTGAAAGAGTATGTATTAATGAGGAGTCATATAGCAAGTGTTGTGGGATGGTAATTAATTCCCAGGGGCTTTGCTGGTTTCCTGTGTGGGAAAGTGAAGCTCTTTAACGGGAGTCAGTAATCAACACATTAGGGTAAATGCACACTCATCCAGAACAGAGTGGGACATTCAGACATCCCGATGCTGTCATTGGAAATTATCCAGAGACCCATTTATCATTAGAAACAGAACTATAGATTTGTAGTCTAGATGTTAGACAGAAAAATTGTACAAAGCAGATCTTCATTTTATGCATTTCAAACTAATGTGGCGCCTCATGCCATTCTGAAACCTTCAATATGCTATATTTTTTAAAAGCAAAATTTAAAATAATGTACATTATGTGTAAGAATTTGTGGGGTTTATACACTACCATTCAAACGTTTGGGGCCAGTAAAAGTTGAAAGAAGTCTCTAATGCTCAGTAGCAGCATTTATTTGATCAAAAATACAGAAAAACCTGTAATTCTGTGAAATATAACAATTTTAAATACTCTCTTTGGTGTCACGTGATATTTCAGAAAAAAATAATCTTAAAAAAAAACATCTTATTCTCAATGTTGAAATCAGTTGTGCTGCTTATTAATTATTTTTGGTAACACTTTACAATAAGGTTCATTTGCAAATGTAACTAACATAAACTAACAATAAGCAATACATTTGTTACAGTATTTATTAATATTTGTTACCCTAATAAAAGCTGTTAAGCTGTTCACGTTTTGTTCATGTTCACAGTGCATTTAACTGAAATGCAGCATTTGATTCTGATAATGTATTAGTAAATGTTGAAATTAATATTTACTAAGATTAATAAATGCTGTAGAACTATAGTTAATTCAAACAAATGAAACCTTACCTTATGTCTTTCCTATCATTTTTGATTAATTTAATGCATCCTTGCTCAATTTTTCTTTAAAAAATTAAAAATATAAATATATATATATTATTATTATTTTTATTTCTTGTGATGCACCTCATTATAATTTGAACTTTTGATATAATGATACATGTGAGATTGCACATTTTCTTTACACAGTGAACCTGCATTTTTCTGGACATTAAACAATATACAAACACAAAAATACCTCCTTTTTAAAATAATTAATTAATGATTAATCACTCTTTGTCTTTTTAATAAATGATAGAATGTATGACTAACATAATTAGGAGTGAACAAGTGAACCATTCTGTCAGATCAAACTGAATACAATCAAAAGAAATGCAGTCTTGTTAGAAGACAAACAAGATGGAGCATCACATATTGAAATGTCTCTACTGTTATTTCCTGTGAAAGTGGGCTCCTGTCTAAAAGACAGCTCCTTATTCTGGTTCATTACACACAAATATTGAGATTAAAAGGGCTATCTGCTTCCGTTTTTTTTCCATGAACCCCAAATTAACACTTTTAAATGAACAGTCTTCACTAATTGGGCTGCTCAAACAAACACAGGAAGTTCTTTATGACCCTCATTAAGACTGAATGAAGAGTGCTCAACCAACTCCCCTGGGAAGCGGCTTTTTAAAGAGCCCTAACAAACTCGTCAAACGTCTGCCGATTTGGAGAGCAGGAGAATCTGCTGCGTTCGTTTGGATCTAGATTAAGAGACGCCCCCGTAAGGTTGACATACCAGGGTTCACTGTACTCCTACTTCTTGGCAAGCAATTTGTCTCGTCAGAGTAAGTGATTTACACATAGATGGGTTTCTTACACTGACAACAGCCCACGGGACGGGTTGTGGATCACTATCAGGAAGATTTCCTTTAATCTTGTGTCCTGCACATCTTGCGCAGTCCTGTGGCAATAATGAACATTCTTCCTCCTAAGCTGCTTCAGGAATGTTTTTTTTTTAGTATAAAAATAAGAAAAATCATGTTGTTCTCTGTGCTTATCTTAGTTTTACAACATCATCAACTAAAGTTGATGTGTTTTTTTATTCATTCATTATTATGAGACACTAAGTCATTATTATGAGATGTTAAGTCATTATTATGAGATACTAAGTCATTATTATGAGATACTAAGTCATTATTATGAGATGTTAAGTCATTATTATGAGAAACTAAGTCATTATTATGAGATGTTAAGTCATTATTATGAGATACTAAGTCATTATTATGAGATGTTAAGTCATTATTATGAGAAACTAAGTCATTATTATGAGATGATAAGTCATAATTATGAGATACTAAGTCATTATTATGAGACACTAAGTCATTATTATGAGATACTAAGTCATTATTATGAGATGTTAAGTCATTATTATGAGAAACTAAGTCATTATTATGAGATGATAAGTCATAATTATGAGATACTAAGTCATTATTATGAGAAACTAAGTCATTATTATGAGCTGATAAGTCATAATTATGAGATACTAAGTCATTATAATGAGAAACTAAGTCATTATTATGAGATGTTAAGTCATTATTATGAGAAACTAAGTCATTATTATGAGATGATTAGTCATTATTATGAGATGTTAAGTCATTATTATGAGAAACTAAGTCATTATTATGAGATAAGTCATAATTATGAGATACTAAGTCATTATTATGAGACACTAAGTCATTATTATGAGATACTAAGTCATTATTATGAGATGATAAGTCATAATTATGAGATACTAAGTCATTATTATGAGATACTAAATCAATATTATGAGATGATAAGTCATAATTATGAGATACCAAGTCATTATTATGAGACACTAAGTCATTATTATGAGACACTAAGTCATTCTTATGAGATACTAAGTCCTTATTATGAGATACTAAGTCATTATTATGAGAAAGTTTCTCATTATTATGACTTACGGAATATTTTTTTTTCTCAACAGTGGCGGAAACGGGCTTCCATATAAAACTCTCTAGTGACAATGTTAATAAAAAACGTGCTAAGTTAGAATAAAGCTAAAAAACAGATAAACAAAAGAAATTGATCACTTTATATTAGGTGGCTTTAACTAAGAAGAGTCAGTAGTGGTGTATTCGTGTCCTTATATTTATCCTAATGTCATTCTTCCAGCATTCAGATGGGCTTGATTTTTGACCTCACATCTATCTGCACTGCATCAATCACTCATCCATCCCATTAGCCTCCAACAATGCCTCTGATCCACTTTTACAGCTGTTTATTGGAGGGAAAGATTGATTTCATGGTTTTAGAGGTATGTTTTTGTGCCGCCTATTGATTTCCATTTAGAAAACTCTACACTTAGACTAGACAAACTAATACAGTATGCTTAAATTATCATGATTTATCTTCATTTAAATTCAGATTTAACTTAATTTGATACAGCTTTATAACCTCTACAGCGGTAGCTCTCAACCTTTTGACTCAAACTAAAATATCTTAATTTGTTTTATGAAGATGCTTTGGAAAAACATGAGGGTGAGTAATTACCCTGAAAACATGACAGAAATGTCATTTTTGGGTGAACTAACCCTTTAAGTTAACACTTTATATTGATGTTTTAGGTCTGGGGCTTGAATGGCTCAAAGGTTTTATTTTAATTTTACATGGTCCATGAAAACTATGACAGAACATGATGTCAACACAGTCTTTTCCATTTTGGCAACTGAAAAGGTCAATATTGATCAACAATGTCAAAGAATTCAAATCATTTGGATAATTCATAGCGTAGAAATAAAAAGGTAAAATATAATACGCGATAGTTAAAAAAAATACTATAACCGAACTCAGAAATGCATCTTCGTATGGAAAAAAACTCCAAATTGTGAGATATAAACTCGCTCTTACGAGTTATATAGTCAGAATTGCGAGATATAAACTCGCAACTGCAAGAAAAAAAGTCAGAATTGGAAATTTGTATCAGAATTGTGAGATAAAAAGACGCAATATTTTCGTCTGCGTTGTGTGTGTAACTCGACCGTTATGGTTCGCTGTGCTCACGTGATACAGCGCGAGAGACACTTTAAACAGCTCACACGCTCGTGTATTGCGAAACTCACAGGGATGGAGTCGGGGATATGAGTTGTGTCATCTGAAGGTTTTTGGTCTTCCAGCAGAGACGGTTCCGTCAGATTTGTGGTCTGTCCGCGTGAGGCTCAAATGCTGCGCTGTCGGTTAAAGTTGACAGATGACGAACTCGCGTCTCTATTGGTCACTGTCGTGATCGACAGCTGTGAAAATACCTCCCAATAATTGGATGTCGACATCTTTTATATTTACTTCATTCTCTGTCACTATGAAAAGGGCATTCAAGGACAAGAAATCACGTGCGTCCAGTATTTTGTGCCAGCTGTTTGATTAGAGCTACACTAGAATGAATCCTTTTTAACGGTTCTTTACAATGAATCGGTTATACAAGTTGGCAAACCTGTCTGAATCGGAATCGGTGTGAATGATTCGAACAACTCACTCACGCACCGAGTCGTTTAGATAGCTTTCTTACTTATATTGCATAAATGTATATTTGTGTATAAGTAACATGGCTGAATTAGAGCATAGAGATCAAAATGTCACTGAAATGTGAATCTATGATGCACTTAAATAAAACTTGCAAATGTGTATGTATTGAAATTGGAATGTTAAAAGCTTAAAGAAAAATAAATTATAAAATGTGGAAATAAACCAAGCTGTTTCTCTAAGGCTATTAACTAATCCTAAACCTGTTATAAATAAATAAATAAATAAAAAGAAATAGTTGAAAAAAAATCAGTGTGCGACTTAAAAAATACATCTGCAGGTAAACAATCGACCAATCTTTATTCAAATACATAATTACAAAGCTGAATTTTTTTCCAAATAGGACCGAGGACATAAACAGCATGAGAAAAAACAGTGTTTAGGGCTGAATCTCATATCCAAGTGGATCCAGGCCTTTATCCAGCAGGAGTAGAGAGGATTCCCTTAACTTCTGGAGAAACTTCTGCAGTTCCTCTTTAGAGAAAACCTGACACAGAGAAAGAAAGTTCAGCACATAAACAGTTTCACTTTAAAACAACACAGTAATACATGTACTTTGAATGTTTGACAGTAAGATCATCTATTCATGTCTACATTCACAATCGTTCTCTAAAGGGTTTTGATGCCATACCTCATATAGCCTGTGCTGGTCAGATGCCATGATGTCAGCCAGACGCAGACTCTCCTGGTGGCGGTCAGTGCGCTGCAGTACGGTTAACAGAAGGAACGACATCATGGGCAGACACAAGCGCCGCAGCTGAGCCATTTGATGAGTGCGCTCAGAGTCTTCCTCCGATTCCTGCAAAAACACACATTCAGTAAATCCTGAACGTGTTACACTCAAAAAATGACAAATGAAATTGTTCAATTACTTATTAGGGCTGCCCCCTAATAATCGACCAAAATTTTATGAGCCGCTTAGTCACAGGAAAAAAAAATCCACAGGAAGTGGCGAAGTCATGCAGTTCATGATGGACAGATTTTTAAAGGGTTAGTTCACCCAAAAATTCAGTTTCTGTCATTAATTATTCACCTTCATTTCGTCCCAAACCGGAAAGGCCTTCGTTTGTCTTCGGGACACAAATTAAGATATTTTTGTCGAAATCTTAGGGAATCTGATTCTGATGAAAATAGTGAAGCAGCATCACAGTGGACAGACAAATTTGTTAAATAAAGTCGTTATTTTTGTTTCGTTTTTGCGCATGAAAAGTATTCTCGTCCTGTCATAATATTAAGGTTGAACCACTGTAGTCACGTTGACTATTTTATCGATGTCTTTAATACCTTTGTGGACCTCAAAAGATGCAATGGTATTGCTGCCTATGTATCAGATACCCTCAGATTTCATCAAAAATATATTAATTTGTGTTTCGAAGACAAACAAAGGTCTTACCGGTGTAGAACGGCATTAGCCTGAGTACTTAATGACAGAAATTTCTTTTTTTTGGGTGAACTAACCCAAAACAAACAGCTGGTCTATGTGGTAATAATAATAATGCATCAGGCAGGACATCTGCCTGTCATTCATCAACCTCAAATACGGCTCATCATCTGAAACATGTTAGTAGTAGCAACTTTACATGGTCGCTCGCTTTAACCCTAACCTAGAAAAATGTGTGCTATTCAAGTGTTTGCGCGGAGTGTGAAAGCTGAATAGTAACTTGAGCACCTCAAAAACAAAAAAAATTCAACTCCATGTAAGTTTAGTTGACAGACATGAAAAATATATCTATAGAAAGTGAAATGTCTACTTTTAAATTAACCAATTCAAATGGAAAACTAATATTCTCAGGTTATGCAATCCATATGAAGCGTGCAGATAAACATGTCCCCTACTGCGGAGATGATGAGCATCGCTGAATTTGTCTGTAGCCGAAAATACAAAAAAACACTAATTTATCAATTAATTATTAAAATGTTAAAGGAATCTCCTTGCCGTTTTCCCCTGACACTTTCATAATCATTACTTTTTGCTGTTGTGCTGTGGAAAGCTTTATGAGTGCGCTTGAATACTGATCAGGCCATGTAGGCAATTAAAGCTCGTTAATATGATTTATGGTTCATTAAAAAACAAACAAACATGTGATTAGTTGACTAATCGCTTCAAATGAACGACGACTAGTTGACCAGACAAATCTTTATTCGAGGACAGCCCTAATATTACAATGTCTATCAAACCTGTAAATAAACAGAGAACCTACTCACCTCTCTGACATCCACCATCCATCCTCCATCAACAAACAGCAGGACATTATAGATCCTCTCCTTCACATCCTCCGTCAGCGCTCCCAGACGTCCCTGCCAGTTCTCATACTCTATCTGGAGGAAGTGAAGTCAAAAAAAGCCATTAAAGATAAAGGTTAGAAGTGTTCACTACAGGATAGTGGTCAGCACTGTGTGGATGTCCTGTTCTGACCTTGTACTCAGCTTCTTTCATCTCATGAGCCACTTTCTCTGTAAACTTAGCTTGTGCAGGTGCTGTGGGTTTCACCAGCGGGCAGTTCATGTGCTTGAACCACTCATTAAATGCTTCATGAGCTTCCTGCAGGGGTGGGAATAATAAAGAAAAGAGTTTGGAATAATTAAGACTTTTTTAATGTTTTTAAAGTCGCTTATTCTCACCAAGGCTGCATTTATTTGATCAAAAATACAGAAATATTACAAAATATTATTACAAATTAAAAGAAGTTTTCTATTTTAATATATTTTAAATGTAATTTATTCCTGTGCAGTCAAAGCTTTATTTTCAGCAGCCATTACTCAAGTCTACAGTGTTACATGATCCTTCAGAAATCATAGAAGATTTTTCAAAAATATTATAAAAATCTTTATAAACTGTATTGTATGTTCATTACAGTGACAAACAATTCAGTGTTGCACAAAGATGCCTCTTCTCACCAGATAGGCACGAATGCACAGATGCTCTCGAATAGCATTCTCCTCCTCAGCAGGAAGGGGCGTTTCCATGCCCTGCTCCTCCCACTGTCGGTAAATCTCCCGCATGGAATCTTCCGGCACTTTGGCAAAGACCATCTTAGCCGCGTCGTGCTTCTTTGAAGCTACGGCAAAAGAAGAACATTAGAATAAACAAAAAACAATGCTGTGCATCGAAGGAAACTGATAAAAACTAAGACTCAACTAAGCTATTTAAATTATAGTAACTAATGTTTTCTGGAAAATAAGCTGCATTACAGTTGAAAGAAAAAAAACACCCACAGATAAGTTGCATCTTTGTATAAATAACATTGTCTTATTAAAATTCAGAAATTGTGCAAAATACCAGTAAATTAAATGCTTCACTTACAAATATAAAAACTATAAACCAGTATTTTAGTTTCCTTTCCTCCACAACAAATACTTCTACTGTTATGGTATTACAAACAGAAAAAGAGTTAAAAATAGAAGTATAAAATATACAAATTATAGTGGCTTTCATTCTAAACAACACAAATGAAAATAAATTCAAAAAACAAGTACAAGTCTCACCTAAGAACTTCCTAATGATGGCATTGCTCTGTTTAAGGGCTTCAGCTCGCTGGGCGGGATCAAACACCAGCCAGTCAATGACATCAATCTTCTGCTGATCCTCCTGTGTGAACAGATGAAGAGTTTTGAGTTTGTCCTATTGGTAACTGGATATAGTTAAGCATTAAAACAGTTAACAGTTCATTTGTACCGCAGAAGTTGCCGTATCCAGAGCAGGGGTCAGGTCATGGTGGGCAAACTCATCTGTGTCTCTCTCTCTGATGGTCTCTACTACTGTTTTTGTGATCGCTGGTACGTCCAAACCTAAACACCACAACACATAAACAATTTGTAACGAGCATGTAATAACCAAGTGATGTACAGTGAAACCCCAATATAATTCAAGTGAAAGCGAAGATCGAACTGGTGTGATGTCATTTTTAACAAAATCAGGCCAAAACGAAGTTTGTTTGGAGATCATTGCTTGTTCCAGAAAAGTTCGCTCTGGCTGGGAAACACCTTGGAACTACCATTTCTGTGTGGCGATTACATAAAAGGTAGGTGAGGCTGTGAGACTCTGCCTTCTTTGATATGGAAATCTTCTCTGGTCCTCGGTTGAGTTTGTCGAGGTCAGACGTCCGTAAGTGAAAACAAACACTGGAGAGCTGCTTCAAAGTAGAAACTGAAGTTTAATTCTAATTTAAAGCAACACTGACACGGATTTTCATGTTTAATAGTGTAAAGCTGTTTGGCCTAAAGCTATCTATTGTATAAAGTACTATACAAGCATGACGTGACTTTACTTGACTGGAGAGCCGAATTGCAGAGCTCAAGGAAACATCCACATTGCTATTATCAGATGTTTTTATAACAGCTGTTATTTTGTTATTGAGAGGAAAGTATGCAGCACATATTCACATATTCATCTAAACGCCACTCTCAGCAGTGTGGGCAGTACTGGGATGTTCACTAACAGTATACTGCTGCGTTTTGAACTTCTTTTTACCCCTAAACGAAGAACGGGGCCTTGAGTATGTCATCATCGCAAAATAGACCCCTTTCACTGTGATGCAAGACTCTTTGACCTCACCTGCTTGCGTTGCCAAGTCCAGACAGTGTTTGCGCTGCTCTGTCTCGGTGACTTCCTCCAGGAACTGAGCGTATTGTGACACGGCCATGTCAGAGGGGAGGTGACTGACGTAGAATGCAATGAGATCCACCTGCTTCTCCTTCACTAACAGAGAGATGTAGGCCTTCAGGATATCTACACACACCTCCTCCTGACAAGAGACAGAGCAAAGCAATGAGTTTGAATCCAACATTTTGGTAATGCAAAACAGCAATACAATCTAAAACTAAAGAAAACCACACATGTGTGTATGTACCTTGAGCTGCATGCCCAAACTGCGATAAAACAGCACTAAATGTGACATGAAGCGCAACAGATGAGCTGGCAAAGACGTACTTCTTCCCAACCAATCACTGAACTCCTCCAGAAGACCTTCCAACACAAGTTTCAACACAAGTTCAGTTGACATTAAACTTTCTTTTGAAAAAGAAAAGCTAAAAATATCAGCTCTCGATGCGTACCATCAAGATCTCCAAGAATGACAAACTTCTGAATCACATGGTAATGCTCCTTGGTTGCATCCAGAACTTTCTGTCAACATAAAACATTTGTGCAAGATCAGAAAAGAAACATTTCAATCTGTTTAGTCTGTTAAAGATGAAACCTCATTCATTCATGCTCACTTTGGATTCTGTTGCTTGAAGCTCTTCAAAGACTTTCTCCAAAGTCCAACTGAAAAAGCCACATGATAGAATGATTCAGCGGGAAAGGACATGAATTAATGTGATGTACATTTGAAAGTGTTTAAAGTCGTACTTGGTCTCCAGAAACTCTCTGGGCAGCTCCTCCAGCTCCTCACTGCCCAGACCAGAAGAACAGATCTCCTGCTCTACCAGAGTGTCCACCATCACTCGGAAATACGCCCAGACTGTGTCCTCCCACGACTCGCACACAGGTAACAGCTGCAGGACATGAGGACATACATAAATAATGACTAAAATTAAAAGGAAAGAAATAGTGTAAAAACAGATGGAAGAGTATTCACCTGTTTGAGGTTTCCACTCAATGCAGCATAGATGGCTCTTTCATATCTGTTGAACTGCTCCTGAAACAGCAAAACAAAGCAGAATCTAAATCAGAACGACAAACAATTTGACTGAGACATTCACAGAAGCTGTCTATTAGAACTACAGACATTTCACCTAATTTAATTATCAAATTTTAATTTTGTGAGACTTATCCACACAGAGCAAGGCTTTTCAAACTTTTTAATGTTTATCTAAGCCTTGTCTGTGAAACACGTTTTTTTTTTTTATCATCTCGAATTTCCTACTGACCCTCTAGCACCCCCTTGCAGAGCCCTGATCTAGAGTTTCCTCACCTCCTCTGCCATTCTCCAACAGCAAACCTTCCACACGCTCCGATGAGGATTCCCCTCCACTGGCTTAAGCTCTCCACCTCCTGAACACACACAAGAAACAACAGAGTTCACTCCACCAAACCAAAGAAAGTCTCGATTGTGATCACTGGATTTTAAAAAAAAAAAAAAACATTTTAAAGAGACTGCATTCACAAAGAATTTCAAAATAATTCAATATTGATAACTAAACAAATGCACATTTTGCATCTGTAATTAATCATGATTAAAATATTGGGGTTTTTAATATTTTTATATTGTAATAATAACTTAAAGACAGTATATGTTAAATATTTGTTTAATGTCATTTTTTTCCCCCCATCACCCTGTTTTATGCACATTTTGAAGTATCACATCAGAAACGAGTGATGGAAACGCCCAATTAAAAAATTAAATACAAAATCCCTTAATACAAAAAGGTTTTTACACTCGCTTGAGGTGGTTTTTGACTTGTGTGAAAAAGCGTTAATGCGAAAAATTGGAGATGGAAACACTTCAGCCAAATAAATTCTGACGTAGCGAATCTTCTGTTTCCGCTTAATAAAGTCGCAAAGAGTTCAGATGGCTCGTTTATTGTTTTCATATTCAAAAGTGTTTAGGCAAAGCTTTCATGAACGCGTGGTCACAGTGTTTTATTTACGGTTGGTTACTAGGTTTTTTGTGATCTTTGGAAAGATTCGCTTCACGTTTGGATGGAAACCAAGCTACTGATACGAATACTGGTTGATTGACTTTTTTAAACATTAATTATAGACATTCAACAATATAGTGAAACTGTAAGACTGAAAGATATCAATTTCAACATTGGGCTTAAAAAAAAAAGAGTGAATTTTACCCATTATAATAAATGTCAGTCGTGTATGTCACACACAGACAAGACATTCACAGACAGCGCGTTCTCATTTGTCTAGTGGCACTTGAATGGTTTAAAAGCATTTGCGTGAATAACCGCATGATGATATAATGTAACTAAAAAAATTTGATGGAAAAAACAGATGCTCTGTTAATTGTGTTCATTTTTTCCCCCTCATTAACCTGAAAAAAATTGCATGTGTTAATGTGCTAATTTCAATAGCACTAATTTATATAAATTTTATAGTAATTACCATGCCTGTTTTGCAATACATCTTTAAAATTCCCTGAAAATTGCAGGGTAAGACCGCACAAAATATGAACCATACTACTGTTACAACATGAACGGGTGCATATAATGATGTTTGAAACAATTAATAAAAGGAAATTCTTTGATTATTTACTCACACTCATGTCATTCCAAACCCATATGAACATCCTTGGTTCTCACGTGTCAAGCCAGCACATCTGAGCTTTCATTTACCATATTTGATGTGCTCTATGTATCTGCATTGATCAATATTTATATGTAAATTAAATCTGTTTATTACAAGACTCTCTGGAATATCTGATTATGAGTGGTTATTTGTAACATTTTGAGGTGTGGTATTCCCCGATAACAATCGTTATTTACAGCAACGCTGAATAACATATTCATATTCATGTCTACTGTATCAAACCGTGGACCCCCTCGTTTCATAAAAACGCAGCATCTGCCCTTTTGCTTCTCTATTATATTTACCAATTGTGCTGAAAATGAAATGGACTTCGGTATTAATAGTACAGCTGCTTCTGTGTCCTGTGTTTATCAGTATCTCATCCCCATAATTAGTTGTGAAAAGCTGTGTATAAAGTGCTAGAAATGTACTTTATCCTTTAGAACTTGTTCATTCATCTTGGCTAAAAGCTGCTAGCTATCCACTATTTTCTTCACTGAAGCTTTGTGTAAAATATTCTAACAAATATCAATATTCTGTAATCCAATTATTTACATATGAGACGTAGAGGTGTAAAGAGCAGGATAATGTACATCCAGCCGGTTGTTATTGCAAAATAAGAACTCCTGTCTGGGTTTATTTTGCGCTAACATGTTGTATGTACAATATCCCTTATCATATAACGTTATCGTGATTGAAATACTTGAATTAAACCACTTGATCCGCAGAAGTGTCAAAGCTTTGGGTAAAAGGACTTTCAATGGAAGGACAGAATTTTGTCAGGTTTCATTAAAAATATATAAATTTGTGTTTTAAAGATTAATGAAACACTAATGGGTTTGGAATGTCTTGAAGGAGAGTAAATGATGACAGAATTAGATTTTTTGGATGCATTTTTTAAAACTACCCCGTTAAGTGAAATTTAACACAAACAGGTAACATGTAGTTAAATGTTGGTTAGTAGGTGTGTGTGTTGACCTCCGTTGATGTTGGGGTCATGGTACAGTTTCCAGCCTTCCAGAGTGGCAGCACGCCAGGCCTGACCACAGCGCTTACACAGCCTCTGAGCCTACACACACACACACACACACACACACAAAGATATACGGTGTCATTTTCAGTATTCACTACTCTGCTTTAAAAAACAAAACTGAGACATGTCCAGGCTTGTCTGCAGTCACCACAGAACCTCAAATGTCAGATATTTCTCTCAAATCTCTTAAAAAATGTATAAGTTTCTTAATATATATCATGTCATAAATTTCAGGATGACAGCACCTCCTCTGGCTCTGTGGCCAATATGACACTTTCCTTTGTGTATCCACCTGTTGTATGCACTAATGAAAACCAAAATATTTCAAATGTGTCAAACAGAACATTACTTGTTTTGTAGAGTTACATTACTCAACTACAGGATGACAAAGAATCACCATCAGACAACACACACCTCATCAGTCATGCCAGCTCGTATGAGATTGAAGAGGTTTTTAAGCAGGCGAGAGTCGTCCTCTCGGTCCAGGTCTGCCAGTGGTCTCTTTTGTCTGATGGGAGCATCAGGATCCAGTTCTGTGACCAGAGGCCTGCTGAAACCGCCACTGGACTGATTCCTCCTCAGCTTCAAGGTATGGAGCGTGTTTTCCCTACACATGAACAATCCACCATAAATGGCGTTCCGGGTTTAATTTTAATTTGAAATCGGAGATATTCAATAAGTAGTAATATTACTTACCAGTACACAGATTTGGCGTAGTACTCAATGTTATCAGAGAAGTCTCCAATCTCATCTTTGGCTATACTCTCCAACCAATCCACCACCAGCTAAATAAACAAACCAGATATTGAGTGGAGGTGTTTTTCCACACAGAATGGGCGTAAATGGATGTGTCTGTACCTGGCTCTGTCGCACCATACTGTCCTTTTGGAAGAACTGCTCCATTACTGCCTTCTCGCTCTCACTGGGCATCTCCAGAGAAAACACAACCACAAGTTCACAAGCAGCGACCCCCAAAATATTGATGCTTAAGTCACAATTAATGTGAATGCCACTGCAATGTATACAAAATATCACATCAAGTGGCAACTGCAAAAAAAGTGATGCTATTTGGCAACGAAGAAAATTTCTCAACACTATTTGGATTCATTTTGCACAGTATATCATCGTTTAATCATTTAAAACCTAGCAAGCTACATTTTGTGAAATGTTTTGCTTGAAAAATGTGCTTGTGCCATCATAGGTTTAATATTTTATGATATAATGCAATGACATCATTTTTTAGTGTGGCTCCAAAAACCTTTTGGCACCACTGTACACATCCTGTAGAGCAGTTCAGTGTAACACACAAGCACTTACAGTTATATCCATCATGATGTCTTCTTCTAAAACGGTCTGGACTCGGTCTCTGTGTTTAAAAGAATTATAGAAATATGTGAGCAAGCAAGTAACAATTGTATGCACATGTACATTATCGTTCAACAGTTTCTAGGTCAGTAAGATTTTTTTTTTATTCTTAATGTTCATCAAGGTGGTATTTATTTGATCAAAATACACTAAATTGCGAAATGTAATCACATTTTAAATAACTTTTCTATTTGAATATATTCTAAAGGGATAGTTCACCCAAAAACGAAAATTCTGTCATCATTTACTCACCCTCAAGTTGTTCCAAACCTGTATAAATTTTCTTTGTTCTGCTGAACACAAAGGAAGATATTTTGTAACCAGGCCCCTTTGGAGGAACATAGACTTCCAATTTTTTTCCAAAAAAAAAAAAAAACTCAAGGTGCCCCAGGACTGTTCAGTATCCCACATTCTTCAAAATATCTTCCTATAAAGAAATTTATACAGGTTTGGAACAACCGGAGGGTGAGTAAATGAAGACTGAATTTTCATTTTTGAGTGAACTATCTCTTTAAAGTATAATTCCTCTGATGGAAAAACTAAATTTTAAGCATCATTACTCCAGACTTGTGTCACATGAGCCATTACAAATCATTCTAATATGCTGATTTGTGGCACAAGAAACATTTATTATTATTATTATCAATGTTGAAAGCAGTTGTTCTGCTTAATATTTCTGTGAAAAATGGATTTTTCCAGGATTCTTTGATGGAAAGTTCAAAAGAAGGGCATATATTTGAAATTGAAACTGCTTTACTCTCACTTTTAATCAATTTAATGCATCCTTGTTGAATAAAAAGAATTTCTTACTGAAAAGAATTTCTTACAGAGATCAACAGTAACCATCATCAACAGTCATGTATGAATGTATGAGTGTTTGTACCTGTATAGGGAGGTGATGAGTCTCCAGGTCACCATCTCTTGCTGCAGCAACCAGGTAATGCTGACCGTCTTGGAGGATTTCTGCTGACCAGGGGCCGAACGGAGAACCAATTTCTGCAACGTACTGACCTACAATACAAGTCAGCACATTACAAGTCTCAGTTAAGATTGATTCAGCTTGTCATGGCAACATTTTCACTGGTTACTACCAAAACAAAAAATAGATTTTTTCTTAAATTAATAATAAATAAATAAATAATAAATATATATATATATATATATATATATATATATATATATATATATATATATAGATATTTTTTTTTTAATAAATTAAACAATTGAATAAACAATTAAATAAAATGATTTATTTAATTTATTTATTATTATTTTGTACTTGTAATTTTAGTACAATTTTTAGTACAATACTAATATATATATATATATATATATATATATATATATATATATATAAATATATGTAAAATACAAATAATATAACCACACTAATATATGCATATTATTATCAAAGAATTTGTGAACAATATTAAAATTCCCTGTCTATGCACAACTAAGCATGTACCTTGTCCTGACAGAGAACCTCATACTCCTCTAACAGATCAAACACGGCTGTTGACGCATGACGCAAATATGACTGCAGAAATTCAGGAAACAAACTGAGAGACGCTGGGAGATAAAGGGGAGAGAGAGCGAGCTGTAAATCAACTTATTTAAATAAACTGATCACTTCATTTGTGATGGTTCTTATGAATATTCACCAGCCTCTCCCGGATCATCTTCCTTTAGCATGAGAGCGCTCATGCTGACATCATCAGTAAAGCTGGTGTCCACCAGCCCAGACAGAGGAGACGGGAAAAGACTGTTTGTCCAATCACTGTCATCCATGTTCTGAAGCGTCAACAAACAAGAACCAGGCAAAAGAGTTACCAATGAAATCAAGCAAAATAGAAGTAGTCAGGATGAATAAAGGCAGTTGTGTTCATATGAACTCACCATGCTCAGACTGCCTTTGGTACGGGGTGTATTTACAAAGCGAGGAGTTCTGCTTCCTGTGCCAAGGATGGCCGACACATCTGGGTTCCTCAGGGCACTTCTTGGGGTGACTGTACACGATATATATATATAAATAAAAATCTGCACATCAAAACAGATCGCTCGTCACAAACATAACACTTGCAAGAAAACATTAAACGCACTCACATGTCTGTTTAAGGAGAGATCCAGGTGTTTGGCGGAGTAGGGGTCTAGCAGGGGTAGTGCTGGTTCCGGGACTGTCATCCTGTGCCAGTGGGACTGAACACAAAGTCAAGGAAAAGAAAAACCTTCCTACATGTTTACAGCATATTTCATATAAAGGAGATAGGGATAGAGTTTACCATTATGTACATTCATGAGGTGTCTGACCGTTGTATTTACACCATCAAATAACCTGAGGTGGATGACGACACCATCCTTAGCTCCTTTATGAGTTTTGCAACATGTTACTTTCCTGTTTATTACGGCGAAGCTGCTTTGAATGTGAATCTCTATAAAGTATAGCATTACATTACTATCATATAAAGCACTATATAAACAGATGACTAATGGTATTTGATGTTGGTAAGGATACATGCAACTTTTTTGTGTGAACTCTTCCTGCGGGCGGCCCGGGTCACCTCAGCGTCCCGAACCACTGGACTCAACCAGGTCTGATTCCTGCACGGGACACAGAAACACCATTATTACATGTAATGTTACTATGAATGGTTATTATGCCACATGCTCATGAATACAGTTTGTCTCCAGATTATTGTATTAAACTGTGTTAACCTATCATACAAAACAAAAAAAATAATAATAAAAAAAAACTTAAATATCTAAAATTACTTAATCAACCTCAAACTACAAGTATAAAACATAATCAAATAGCGAGTACAGCTAATAACTGGTAAAAGTGTCAAAAAACTCTAATTCTTTTGCTTAGCGTAAAGTTTTTTGATCTGAAAGCCTGTATTTACATAAAAATAAATGTTTTCTTGTCAAAACAATAGATAATAAAAAGGTACCATTTCCTTTTCTGTCATGTGTGTCTGTTTATATTCAGTGTGTAAATGACATGTGGAGTCGTTCTCTTGCCAATATTTAAAATTGGGGGAAAACACGAAGCAGACATAGTAGCTAAAATAACCGGATAACATTTAAACATAAAGAATGTCATAATAAAATGTAATATTTACCAGTCCATAACGTCTTAAGTTCACGACTGCTAGCCTATGATGCTAGCGGACTTAATTTTGCGCCTTCACTTCTGAGGTTCGTTCTTCTTCTGAGCTGTGAATATCATTGTGCTCATCACACTGCCCCCTACTGGAGCGGATGAACGAATATTACAAAACTATCACCTTCTATCAGGTACTGCCACCTACTGGCCTCAGAAGGAATTACATGCAATGTGTCTTTCTATTTGTTCAATTAAGTCACGTAATCTTTTGAAATGTATAGCATGTTACAGTATTGGGATAACATTTAATCTTGTCCTGATTAAGATTGGTCTCTCTTTACAAATAATATCGTCACCCTAATCCAATCCAATATGTATCCATTTCATTAGAGGCACATGACATATGTATGATGGGATTATTTTTTTGATTTATAAAATAAATTGAAATGTCACGTCTCTTAAGTTGGTATTCGGTGGCTATTTAACGGATTCTCCTTACAAATGTCACGTAGTTATTAATGTCAAGTAATTATTTATCGTATTAGTACTATATGAACGGGGCTAGTTGTCACACCTACTCATAATTCAGTGAATATTTTTTAATGCAGGGTTTTTGTTTTTTAAGGTTAATTTCTATATAGACTTGGCTACAAAACACCTGAACGGCACTGTTAACCCAATAATGGAGCATGTTTTCACAATGATACCTGACAATTAAAAACTTATTATAAGCTGTTCAGCTACATTAACCACCTAAAAGTGGCTAAATGATAAAAAATTTGAAAGATAATAGCAAACCAATCGTCTGTGTAAATGTAGGCCTACTGTATGGGAAGTAGCTAACAGTATTTTCTTCTTTAGCACAGTCAGCAAGACCAAAGAGAGAGGTTCTGTGTGATCTAAAACTTGAAAAGAAGCAGAGCATGACACACAACAAACAATATGTCTCATACAGAAAGAATTGTGCCTTCGCAAAGTCCACCGGAAAATACTGTTGTGAGATCTAAGCAGTCTGTTCCACCGAGACATTGACATTTATTGATGTTTTAAGAGGAATATATACCTCAGCAAATATACAGTATACTATCAAACCAAAGTTTGAGCTCAGTCAGATTTTCTTTTCTTTTTCTTTTTGAAAGCAAATTAAAAGTGAAAATAATTTTATTTAGTTAGGATGCACTAAACAAAAGCGAGAATAAAAAATGTAATTATGTCAGAAAATATTTTTATTTAACTATGTTCTTTTGAACGTTCTATTCATTAAAGAACCATATCAAGGTTTTAATTTCTGAAGGATCATGTGACCAGTGTCGGGGGTAACGCATTACAAGTAATGTAATCAGATTACTTTTTCAAGTAACTAATGTAACGTATTGCATCACTGTCACTTTTTCACCAAAATATTAGTTTCTTTTTCAAATAATTAACGCAAGTTGCTTTGTTTTCCAATTTATTGACTGACTCCTCTCCTGTCCCCGTTCTGAGAGAATCAGGAGTGAAGTGCAGAGGCGTCGTGTAAACATGATCAATATTGTAGTTCTAGACTAATATTCAGTATTCCTCAAAATGAATAATAATAAAAAAACAAGAATCTGCAATAATTAACATGTTAAATAATATAAAATTGACTTTGTGCTTTTAATCTCACTTTATTAACCAAAGACGTTCAGTGATAAATCTATGATCATTCTTATTAAGGTTCGGTGAACTATTCTAATAAGCAAAACTTTTTTCGAATAAAGACTGTCTACCCATTTCTATTTACATAATCACAAGGAAATCAGTGCAGACCAACAATGAAGCAAAACACTCACAAAACACTTGTATTTTACTTGAATACTTTACACCATGTCAAGGTTTTATTTGACAGTATTTCAGTAAGTATCATACAGTAAACAAGAGCTCTGCAAAAGTAATTATATATCCATTGAGTTGCATTTCATAAAAATAGTAGCTCACTTACAGTTTTTGTGACTAGGTCATAGTACATAGTGTCATATTTATAATTTTTAGCTGTACAGGGTGAACCGCATTGTTCTTTTTTTTAAGTTCTACACAGTGATACAGAGCCCCTTTAGGGCATTGCGTTGCCGCCATGGCTCCACTGATAAATCAACTCAACTCATCAGGCTGAATCATTTTGGTAAGGTCTCTTCAGCATTTGGCAAACTCGAGACAAATTAAATGGAAAAGCAGTGCCAATACCCTGACACTATTCTCTCTCTCTTTTTAAACAAACGTGCTACTCTACAAAATGAAAACCCTAAGGCCAGAAACATAGCCTAACAGATACACAAATGCAAATGCTGCTAACTACGCAAGCTAATCACATTTTTTTCTTCTTGTTGTGTTCCAAACATGTTAGAATGCAACTCAAAGCATGACACGTTGTTTTCTTAATGCGGTGTTAGCATCAGTAAATTAGCTTCTTTAAGGTCAACTTTTGAAGTTCATTCTACATGTTAATAGCTAACTAACTTCAGTTACTGATGCTATGACAAGCCATGCGCTCTCATGTTCTCACGCAGTGAAAAATAAACCGCGGAGCAAAGAGGACTCTGACAACGCTTCGACAGACAAGACAGCAGGTTATTGTTTTGATATGAAAGTTTAATATTTAAAATATTGTAATTTTTTAAAGAAGTTTAAACAATAAATAGCGTATAGAGTCTCTTTAATGTGTCGTGACAGATCGCTGTAGCTCCTTCAAGCGGCTCGTGAACCGATCATCTCTTCATACTAGTTCATTTATAGCATCAAATAAACATGATGAACATCAGAAGGAATGTTGTTTCAAGACGCGAGTACACACAATTTTTCAAGTTCAAGTTCACCAACGTTAATCTACTAACTCCCCTGACTGCTTTGTCTGACAAAATGGCGGATTCTGGGTTATGATTGGTCAGATCGCCTGTCAATCAAACTGTTGCCGAAGGGTCAATTGAATGAATGTGTTGCCATAAAATTCAGACAAAAAAAACCCCTTCATTGTGTATTGTAAGTGTAAGCTCACACAGAAGTCACTTTTAAAGCAAGCAGCTAGTCAACATAGCGAATCCACATGACCAACTTGATTGAACCGGTTGCGAAATCTGCGTGGGGAAATCTTTCAGCAGCACAGATTTCTATTGAAATGACTGGATTTCACCCACAAAAAGTTGAAAGCAAAGATAATTGTTACCATACCTTTACAACACATTGTTCAATAATACAGACGTTTGAAGGTAGCTATGTCGCCCTCTTGAGTAAAGAGGTTTGTTAGCACCAGAAGTGCAATAATGGATGCTAAGGATGTACGTACAAATGAGCTAACCAAGCATTTGCGTACTTGCGTTGAGTATGTTTTTGGCCTTAAGATGCATTGTTCCTAATTCATAAAACTCCAATTATTTAGTACTTTAAACCAAGCTCCTGTCTAACACTAGATTTGAAAGCGTTTGTAGTGATCCAGTCAATTCTTATGCACACACAATCTTTGCTGGTATTCTATGGAAAATACATTTGCTTTGACAAAGTCTGTCTGGGATTTCTAAGGTTGTTTTACTCAGAAATTAATAGCCACTGAGGCACGCACGCTTCTAGAGTGCTTCAATTAATTTGTCTTTATCAGAGAAATGTTAGCACTATCTTGTAATGACTAGATCATTGTCGGCTCTCCTTGTCATCTACAACAGTTGTCAAAGAGCGTCAGCAGAACCAGTCATCGCTTTATTTCTGTGGGAGATGAATATTATAGAGATGATGATTTATGACAATGCATAGAATGGACGAGGTCTTCTCTGGGGTCCTTTACACGGGAACTGGAGATGACATGAATAAAATGATTAAAATACCAAAATTATCAAAGAAGTGAATAATTGTACAACATTTTTGACAGTATTTCAGGAAACAAATACACAATGAAGCACCATTGGGTGTGTGATCTCTGTCATTACTGGTCATAAAATCAGATGAACAATGAAGACACTCATCAAAATCATGTAATTGGTGTTTTTTCAGCCCAGTTTTTGTAGTTCTGTTTGATGCCACTAGTTGCACAGAAATTACCTTCAAGTGACGCTGTAATGGTGTATTTATTAATGACAGTGACATTAATGGCAACGTAACTAAAGAAAATTCAAATACACTGTAGGATAAGAATGTATACTGAGTTTGTTCAGTTACACTTCAACATTCCTGCAGATTACATTTTAAGCCCTGGTATTAAGTGCCCTTTCACATGACTCGCATCAATCCATTAAATGTTCCCCAATCCATTCAATTCTATGGATCAAGTTAGAGCAGGGATGGGCAACTTTGGTCCTGGAGGGCCAGTGTCCTGCAGAGTTTAGCTCCAATCCTAATCAAAGACACCTGAACAAGCTAATGAATGTCTTCAGGATCACTAAAAAGCTAAAGGCAGTTGAGTTTTTATCAGGATTGGAGCTAAACTCGGCAGGACACTGGCCCTCAAGGACCGAAGTTGTCCATTCCTGAGCTAGAGTATAGTTATTGTTCTCTGTGTGTACAGGCCTTTAGCCACCATGGCATGTTGCGTGCAGATGTGTAACGTGACTCTCAAAGTTTCAGCTATTTCAGATTTGATCCCATTTACTGTTGACATTTCAAAGCGTAGCCAAAGAAACCCAACACAAATTCTATTGGCCGAGACCTTTTAATGGATTCTTTGAGTTTTCAGTTAGCCTTCGCTTAGCAAGATTATATCTTAGCTTACTACCTAAGCAACAAGAGATTGAGAAACCATGTGTATATAGATACATGAAGTTACAGTATCCCCAACACAGCGTCGAAGGTGGATGATGACATTCGGCAACGCATGACAGAATAGCATTCGTCACCTTTTTCCATTTGCTATTAGTGAGCTTGTAAAAACCACCCTTTTGTGAAGCGTTTCTTGTAGCCCTGACGTGAATCATGTGAAAGAGACTTACCAACACACAATATTTTATATAAGGAATACGTTAATAAAAAAATCTTCTTAGCAGAATTTTGAGAATTTAACTTCCTCGGAAATATTCAATGAGTATCATGGATGCACAGCATTTACTCTTAACAGTACTGCATTCTATATGTATATTTAAAGACAAAGTGCTCAACAAACATTTGAACTCCTGTCAGAGATATCATTAATAAATATCTGCACTTCTCTTAGAAGACTGCCAACTCTATTTCTATCTATGTACGAAAATAGCTTTCAATTTTATATTAATATATCTATACTGTGGACATAAACCAGCCTCTCAGTTGATCTAGACACCATTCAGAGATAGGGATGAGACAACATACTCTCTCAGTTCTGGCGTTACTGTTGAGGAGTTTCAACAGAATAGTCAAATTAATTTATAGCACCCTACATTTTTTTTTGTCTTGATGTCATTACCTAGGATTCAGAGCTCAAATAAAGCATCAAGTGGTCGGTATAAGGCAGGCGTGTCCAATCCTGCTCCTGGAGAGCCAATGTACTGAATATTTTACTTCAAAAACCTGCCCCAAAACACTTACCTGGACGTTTCTAGTGATTCTGAAGACCTTGATTAGCTGGTCAGGTGTGTTTAATTAGGATTGCAGGACAGTGGCCCTCCAGGATTGGACACGCCTGGCATAAGGCACTCTGCCCTAATCAAAACCTTTCTATATATCATGGAAACCATCTTGGGCTCCTTCAAGTTGCTTTGTTCATGTAGACAAGTAAAGGGAGAATAGATTGAATGAATAGAAGGTCAAAGCCCAATAGCTCCTTCAGAAATTGACAGAGCAGCTGACCAATCAGTGGTCTCAAGAGCAGCTCACACTGATAGCAATTTTCAGCAAATACAAGTCATTAATCCTCAATGAGGGTTGGCGATTTTAAGTGACGCAAGCGACCGTTGCTGTTGAGATCTTGAACTGGAGGTGGCAACTACCAATGTCAGTGAAGACAGAGAAGGTCATGTGATCCTTTTACAGTTCAATACTGAGTTGAGTAGGAACACCTATAGCAACCACTTGAGTTTAAATCGCTGTCAGTGGGAACGCACCTTAAAGTGGAGTAGGAATGAATTCTAGATTACACTCTTCTAACTTACACCATGTATGATGTCAATACTCCAGTATGGGGTCACAATGGTGTATAAAGACCATATTTACAATATGTTTCACATATATGTAGTCATATAATATATCTATTTCTATATTCATTTTTACCAACCCTTATACAGACATCTGCAGGTCAGTCTTTAAGGCAGAGTTCCATAGTCGAGTGTCCGCTCATATAGAATCTTTTTAATCATATTCATTCTTCAAATACACAAAAACTGTATGTCAGGTAACTCCTTCAGTATTCTTCATTTTTTATGAAAGTGTATAAAAATTGCTGTAGCCACCAGTGGTGGTTTAGAGTCAGTAAGTGGTTTTCTATGCATGTACATCTCTGAGTCTTGAGTGCTTTTCCCCAACAGTTCAAACCAGTCTGGGTTTCTTTTAGCACGCTACATGCATCACTCATTCTACTGTGGTTCCATTTTTGGAGTGAATGCTTCCAGTTCTTAAGGTGGTGGGTGTCATATCTGTTAAAATAACTTAGAATAAAATATAAATAAAAAATGCTCTGTTTAGAAATGCATGGAAAGTTCTTTAACGAGAATTGTGGGAGGGTGGTACCAAGTCAATTTTAAAACAGATCTCTACTAAGTAGAGCAAGCCTGTGAAAAGCAATCAAGCAGAGTCCAAGCCCAACCAGTCCCAAAAAAGGCAGATCATGGCCCAATGTTGGTCCAAGAGTTGGCTGAAAGAAGTCAAGGCCAAAAGTAAGGTCTAAACTTGGGCCTGAGATTGGGGTGAGATGTTATCTGCTGATAGTGGAGGTGGCTGAGCGTAGGGTACTAGGTAGCTTGTCCGTACCAGGGATCTTCCAGGGCCCTGGGGATACTGTGGCCTTCCGGCCTGATGCACTGCTGCTGGTCTTGGAGTTGTGGCTGGGACGACTCTCTTGGCTCATTTGCCCTTTCTCTGGTTCCTTTGGTAGGGCTTTGAATGGCACCAGCGCTGCTTGTTGGTTGTTAGTACCATCTAGGCATCCCCCATTCATATTGGTGTCAGTTGGTGAAGTTTTGGGCGAGTCTCGCTTTCGAGATGGCGTGTTGCTCCGTTCCCTCCTGCGCTCCTTGGACTTCGCCCGGCTGCTTTTGTGGGATTTGGGCTCTCCGGCAAGTTCATCAAGGTATTGTTCCTGAACCTTTCCTCCACTAGAGCGACGGTTGGTCCTGCTACCCTCCCTCTGCTTGGTCCCACCCCCAACTCCACCTGTCATGGCTGACCTCTTCCCCACACTGGTCTGCTCCAGAGCCCTACTGTCTGGGCCTCTAGGACCCTGGGAACAGTCTGGACCTGCTGCTTCCAAGGACAATGAATGAGGTGGGTCAGTGGGTGGGTTCACATGAGAAGAAGCTGATGGATTAGATAAGCTGTCGAGGGGTGGTGCTACTTCCGACAGACTTGGGGAGGCTGTAGTGTGAGCATCCCAGGGGGCGGGACTATCTGCTGGGGAAACGGAGCAACAGTTATATCCAAAAGAAAGCAGCACAAATGGAAACACACTCACACACCAGAATAAAAAAAAATAGTGGAACCAAAGCGAATACTGGCAAAGAAGTACTACACTAAAGAAGAACTAAAAAACATGAATCACACAAATCGCATGTTTTCCCCCCAAACCAGTTCAAGGCAAATCCCACCCTGCAAGAAAAGACCAGACTTCATGGATTGAGTTCACAGTTGAGAATGCAATCTACCAATGCTCTGATGAGGTTAAGGTTAGGGTTCAGATTGGGATTAGTATTTGTTGTCGACATTGAGATTGTCATGACCAATAAAAGCGTTAGAATCGGCTGTGAGGCGGGGTTTGAGCTGACCTGGTTTGGGAAAAAAAAAAAATCACACAAACCACACTAACAAAAAAGTACCAAAATGTACAACGTTATTACCATTGTTTTCTTGCACATGGTACAATGAAAATGCTATGGGTTTAGGACCTGTACTATGATAATTCCATAAAGTATGTTTGAAGTATGTTGAAGTAAAATAAATACAGAACCATGGCAAATATCAAAGTACTATGGTATTACCAACTAATAGCATCAGTGCTCATGGAAGTGCCACTTTTTGTAAGGACACAAAGCACTAGATTACATTGTTTACATACCATACAAAACCAACCTCCATTACTGACAGGAAATGGGAGGGTTTTCAGGCAGTAAAGCAGTTTCATATGTGTCTACTGGGCGTGGAATAATCAGGTTTTCCCATTGTCTTCTCCTGCTATCAGCCTCCCCCCCACACACACACACATCACTTCAAACCGAGATGCTTATATTGGAGTGACACCCACAATCCACAATCACAACCCAAACTGAAAGAGGGTCACCAACCTTAATATTCTCATTATACATCTCTAATCCTACCTGTCATCGCATATATTGCAGGATACACTGAGGACTGCTAAGCTTTATACCAACCAACGCACCACAGATGAACCCAGGCGGCCATTTTAACGTGTGCTAACACGCAAATTGGCTGGGAATTCATTTCAGCAGAAGAAAACAAACGCAACAACACTGCTTTATGATTAAGCTTCAAGCGCAGGGAAATATAGCAAGGGTGAACAATTAAGCATCATTGTGTCTCTGTGCTAGCTCTTTCTTACTCTACTGGGGTAAATTTTCTCTCATTTATATTGCCCAGGTGCAGCAGAAATCACTAGCCTATAGAGGAAAAAGATGAATCCAAGCTCATAAAGGGTTCTTCACTGTGAAATAGAAGACAGGTATGGAATATAAAACCATAGAGGCTGACACAACCATCTCATGATGACTGTATTTCAGCTACGCTTTTGTGGCGCCACAGAGATCGCAGTGGGATACTAAACGCATGAGAAGAGATGGCCGAGTGTGAGAGGAATTCAAAGGCAAGCACACACAGGGTTGTTTCAGTGGCTGTTAGGACTTCATAGGTGTTATGTTTTCATCCCAATGAAGAGTCAGTTACAAGGATTTTAAGTGTGTGTGAGTCTAGGGCAGGGATGGGCCCTCCAGGACCGAAGTTGCTTATCCCTGGTCTAGGAGTAGATCTGTTGCGTCTCTGTCCGTGAAGTTTAATATATATGTATATATGTATCTCTGTTCTTTCATTGTATGACGTAAATGGAGTATGGTTAGATATTATTTTGAATATTATTATATATTCAACCTGTTTATGTTTCTGTTCCTGCATTCCTTCTGTAATATTGCCATTCTGAAAAATGAAAATACAACTTTCTACTAAAAAAGAGCTTGTGACTAAACCTCGTAACTCCTCAAACTGTAGGCAATCTTCATACAGTACCTCCACCCACTTCCATTTAGAATGAACTGGAGGCGGTCTCTGCTTCTTTGCGATGCAAAGGTTAAATAAAGAACTGGTTCTTTGAATAAGTACAGCGTTTTCTTTATTCAAAAAAAACTCAATGTTTCTAAAAGGCTAATGTTTTATGTATTTGAGGAGCAAAGAAGAGAATCTTAGTCTAGTATTTTTCATTTAGTCATAGCCAATACAGCCTGAGCATACCACTTGACACAAGATTTTGGTCAAATATATTAAACGACAGGAAAAACAGAGAGCTCACATAGCTACAATAAACTTAGTAAACTGTAAGTTAATGAAAAAGTAATAATATTAGCTGGTGATATAAAATTAATCAATGTTTTATCGCAATGGTTTTAATGCACTTTTTAATACACCATTAATTGTCCTAAAGACCGAAGCGGTAGGCCAGTTTTTCTTGCGCAAACAGAGATCATTTAAGTTCCATCTCTGATTTAAAGTGTTCAATGACTTCACTAAATAAGTTCACGGATGCCCCTCTGTAGCACTGGACATTTTAAAAACTTTAGTAAAATATATACAGGTAAAATGGATGTTTATTACTATTTATAATTATATTGCAAAATAAAATGAAAAAAAAAAAATTTGTCACTGTGTTGTTCATTTACTAAAAAACCACAACTTCATTATTTTTAACTAGATTTTTTCGTGGCAACAATGGCCAGTTCAGAAAATACAAAATCCACATGCTTTCATACACAAACCACATTAAAAAAAATTAAATAATAGATAAATAAACACACACATACACACAAAGAAAATTCACAAAAGAGAGTACAACTAACCAATCCAAACCAAACCACAGCACTCCAAGAAAGAATGATGGACTGGTGTGTTAGAACGCATGCACTCTATTACAAACCGTGTCTTTAGGATGGCCCATTAGGAAGAAATAGGGGGAGCCATGGTTGTCACTTTTCATGCACATGGAGAGACTGGAAGGTACCATTCCTATAAGAGGTGAAGTAACAACCTAGACCAATCATTAGGGTTAGAACAGCAGCCACAGGCTAAGACAGTATTAAGATCAGTGCTGAGATAGTATTCAGTGAGGAAACTTGAGAAAGAAAGTGAGAATTATTCACTAACAGCCAATAACACTGATGAAATAGAAGAAGACTAGCTGCACCTGCATTAATACCAAGAGCATGCCGTCATTGTGTTGTGTTAGCAGGAAAATGGAAGGGTTTGAATGTATTACAAAAATCACTGTGGGGTTGTTAAATATTAGTGTACAAGAAAATGATTTTTCTCCATCGCTTTGGCTCTTGAATGAGATTTGTTTCTCATCTTGATCTTGTATCTTGATCATTTTGGAACAAGAGTAAGAACAATTGTATACAATTTGAACAAAACTAAATGCACAGGACTTGATGTGATGATCCTCATTCATACAAACATTCTTTCATCGTGTGAGCCATCACATGCAAAATCTGTCAAATATGTATATTCCATAAATTGGTCTAAATCTGTCACATGTAACACACTGCTACAAAATAAATGTACTATATACATACAACTGTACATTCTTTTTCCATCCATACTGACTCCTTCCAGTATGTTGAAAATTGTATCTAAAAAAGATGTTTGTGATTTTTGATATACAATAACATTCAGATGGAACTGATATTCTTGTATAGTATAATAAGGCGGTGTCAACAAAAAACGGAACAAAAATGAAATTTATATACAAACATTTCCAAAGTTGACTGCCATGGTTAAAAAAAAAAGAAAAAAAAAAAGACACATTTTGACCAGTTTGGCTCACGTGATGAAAAAAAACCCTATTATTTTGGTGGCATTGGCCAACTTAATGACACAATAAATAGTTTTGAAGCATTAAATACATTACTAGATTTTCTGATGTCCCAAAAAAGTTCTGACGATTGCACTTAGAGTTTAGAGAATGCTAAAACTGTTTCAAAAAAGAACTCAAAGCGATTGAGGAAAACCGGTGACCTCCTTCTAAAAGTACCTACTAAAAATTCCAATTGAGAGCAGAATATTGATAATAATATATCATATGAAACCTGTCAACCAGACAAATTCGCTCCTGGAGTGAAAAAGTCCATATCCATATTCTATGCATTACCCAATAAAATAGGACCTCTTCCAAAGATGAGGTAATATTTGTCTTCTGTTGATGGTTACTCCATCCCTTTGAGGTCCAGTAACCAAATTGATCTAATGCTGTAGACGATTCTGAGCAGTACGGTATGTGTTCAGACGGTTCGTGTAAACCTACCATACTCAGGGACCTGCCCTGTGCCTCTCTTGAGCAGCAGGCGAACTCTACGGCCACCCGATTTGATGAGCTCGATAGCCCGAGCGTGGGTCATATCCCTCGTGCTCTCCCCGTTTATTTCAATAATCTGATCACCAACCTGCAAAACACACAAAATATAGCTATTAACTTTTTATGAAAAAAACGTTTTAATGCAAGATCCATCCTAAACGAACATTCGTATTCAAATACCTAAGTTTGTGAAGATAGATGTGCAAATGCACGCATAGAGCGATAAATATATTTCGACAGCTTTGAATTGCACCCTCTCTGGTTTTAATGATAATATGACTATCATTTATTAAGGATAATTATTCAGTACGATCAATATAGGTCTATGACTCATGTCGGCTGTTTTGGTAAAGCGCTAATCAGCATTAGCAGTCATGAATGAAATAGAGTACCAATTAATTTCAGAATTAGCATTACTGAATGAATGAATCATGGGTACGAGCTACAATACTGACGCTCTTCATCAACTGCGAATAAGGTGTGCGGCTACTGAGGATAATAAGGGACTGGTTAATTGCCTTTCCTTGACATAAAGGAAGGTGGTATGATCAATACTCCAATTACTATAGTCAACTGGTGGGGTCTAGATTTTTTTTTTTTTTTTTAGCATTTATGTTTTATCTTAATATTTTTAGCTGTGGTGCTGTCTCTAAATTCATGTTCATTAAAGCACAGCCATCAAAGTGCCTTGTGAAACGAATCTACCGCCTTCAACAATACATTTCAAGATAATTACTGTCAGACTGTCATATCGTTCGCTGTGAGCAATATTCTTGTTATTGTGCATATTATGCATCTGTAGAGCTCAGTTTTTTTTTGCGTGGGCTAAGATAGTTTTGTGCAGTAAAAAGGTTACGGATTTTTAGACTGTTCATTTGTTAAATATCTGTCAGTCTTTGCCATTTTTAAAAAAACTGTTCTATGTTCACATGCTGGTGTCTTGGTCTGCCAACATTCCATTTTTAAAAGGTTAAAATACTTCAACTTTTAAATGTGTTTTCAGAACCTTACATTTTGTTCTTTTCGGTTAAGGAAAACCCAGTGACTATTTAATTATAGAGAGTATTCAATTTTATTGAAGTAATTATATATATATAAAATATATATAATTTTATAATGTATACTATTCTTAAAAAAATTAAATTAAATAAAAAAAATTAAAATTTTTAAAAATTAAATTGTATAATATAATAAATTATTACATTATATACTGTAAATATATTTTAACTAAATAATATGTATTGTTTTTATATTACTGTAATATAATATCATACTACATACAGCTACATAATGCATACTAATTAATAAACATAATTCAGTTCTGCATATTGGTTATTGGACAATTAAACAAGAACATTTGAATAATAAAAAAAAATTAACGACCGATCTCGTTAATTAAGAAAACATGTCTTTCTTCACATCCTTAATAAATACTGTAATATTCTCCCTTAACAAACAAATAATGTACAAAAAGGTTGCTTAATTATGAAAATATTGGCACCCCTAAAAGAGTAAAATGTGCTCACATATATGCTGAAGCTAAGCATGTAGGTGCATTGAACTTGTCTTGTGTCTGTGAACTAATTGGCCAGGGGCTGAGGAAAATGAACGAGCCAATTATAGTAACAAATGGAGAATTCCTCTCAAATGGTCTGGATAATGTGGAAGTCTAGGCAGGTCGCTGCCAGCGATGGGCGGCAAGTTTTTTATGACTCATTAAGATCTTATTTAAATTAGGGGCAGAGAGCAGTGAGACCTCAACTCTCTCATTATTGACAAGGAGTCTCTCGTTTTTTTGCTCCTGCACTATGTCTGGGGCCGGTTCCTCTGACCTCTGGGGTGGAGAGTGCTAGTAAAGGCATCGCAGGTAGCAGCATCAGCAGCTCTATCATGTTTTCGGTTTAACTAGAGGGTATATGTGGAAATCTACAACAGTGTCTGCTGTGGGCTATATGACTTCATGCTTAAGGACTTTTTAAATACCACAGGTCTCTTTCACCACAAACTAATTATAGTTTCAAAAGATGTTTTGTGCTGTGCTACATTCACCCCTGAAAGAAGACAGGGTGATGTTTACAGTCAGAACTGAGACTCATGTGTCAGGTAATGGACTAAATATGAAAAGGATAGAATGAGATGTAGAAAAAAGATTCAGCTCACCCTCATCCTCCCATTGCGTATGGCTGGTCCATCTTCAGCCAATCGCAGAACGAACAGGTCCATCTTATACTCGCGACCTCCACGGATACTAAAGCCAAAACCTTTCATACCCTTTTCCAACTCAACTGTGAAGAAATCAAAATCCTGCCAACACACACACACGCATATGAATTAAGGACTTTATGGACATATTATGAACATGCATAATGTATACTTTCTGGAAATTAACTGTCAGTGCCACCTAATGCACTTTAACATAGTCATTTCATGACATTAATCTACTGATTAGTGATGAATTATGGTATCAGTGCATTTTTCTACTCCATTTAAAACTGTAACTTACCTGTGGCATCCTGTAGTCCGGTAAGGGAAAGGTGCGAGGGTCAGTGGACAGCTGTCTGTAGTCCAGCAGCGGGGGGTGTCGGTAATCGAGCGTTGGCGGCTGTCGGTAATCTGCTACAGGAGGGTGTCGGTAGTCCACCGGAGGTTGGCGGTAATCAGTGAACGGCTGCCGAATATCGGGTTTTACATCCTGCCTTGCTTTCACCTCCGACCTGTAGCTGAGTAACCAATCAGAGCAGAACCAGTGAGCACTAATGCCGTTTGGTGAAGTCAAATCTTACGCACAGAGTTGGAATATGTGCAACTGCGAGTGAGAATTGACCCTTCGCAAAGACCCGCCCCCTTTAGTTACTGTTGCTATGTCCGACAAGCCATGCGCTCTCACGCCACACATCATGTTCTCACAGTGAAAAATACATTCCGGAGCATTCCCCGTGCAGCTTTGTCGCATTCGGGGTTATGATTGGTCAGATCGCCTGTCAATCAAACTGCCGGTGAAGGGTCAATTGGACTACTTCTATGGTGATTTTTTATGACACTTCCTTGTTAAACTTGTCTGCAAAAAATGTGTCAAGTCAAAATAGTAGTTTTTATCAGCAACAAAAACTTACATAAACTACATATATGGGAATGAGGAGACTCTCTCAAAATATTTACTCTGTTTACATCTGTTTTCCAATGGATGCCGTCAAAAACCACTGACAGAACTAAAGCTCTAATGAATTTTAAAGTTTAATGGAGGATAATGTTCTGTTGAAAATGGCGAAGCCCGAGGAGCTCTAGGGTGTATATTGAAACTTGAGTGAGCATGGAGAGGAAGTGAAATCATTGGTCCCTGCAGGCTTCATAAATGATTAAAAACTGTTTTAAGGAGACATGCAGGTAAATTATTCAGTTCTGTAAGAGATAAGTGATTTTACGCAGCAACCTAATAGTGAGAGAGTCTGTAATTGTGAACTTTAGTCAAGTTTTAACTTGATGAAAAAACATATTTGACTTGAATGTGTCCATTCAAATGATTAGGAAGGCACAATATGTATTGCATCCCTATCGCTTAACTGTCAGCAAAATATCCATCTTTCATACTACACATTATAATCTTGTGATGTCTAAATTTGAGTTTTTAGTGTAGTATTTTTTAGATTTATTAAGACAAAATAGTATAGAATTTTAATATTGTCCATAATAACCAAAAAGAAAAAAAATTCAGAATTCAGAATTCACTTTCAAACCAAGTAACTTTCTGCTAGTCAGAGTGGCAAATCATGTGACCAACTTGAATCCACAGCGAAATCTGTTTGGGGAAATTTTTCGCGCTCATGCAAAACTCTCAATCAGGCAGATTTCTATTGAAATGACTTGGTTTCTCCTGTGAAATTCCTCTGAGTAATGGTAAATAATACTCGTGCATCTCTACAAATGCCCTAAACTGCTCTGCCAACCACTTTAATCACTCCATGGTCAAACACCACAGACAATTTATTCAGAAAATAATTAATGTTATCATATTTATAAATCGGGTACAAAAACAGTTTTAATAAACAGTAATAAAATCATTTGAGTTGGTGTCTTGCCTGCTGTCGTGGCTGTAGATCTGTACTGGCACTGCGGAGGGCTGGGTGGGCGGGTTCTGTTGGGTCACTGAACTGGGCTGATTGGCTGGGCTGGTTTGAGTGACAGGGCTCGGTTGTGCTTCTGAACTAGGCTGCGTTTTGGGGCTGGGTTGAGGTGCAGAGTTGGTTTGAGGGTTGGAGTTGGGTAGAGGGGCAGCACCGGTCTGGTTCACAGTGCTGGGTTGGCAAACTGGACTGGGCTGGGCCATAGGGCTCTGCTTCTCTGAGCTGCCGGCAGAAGGAGTGCTGTTCGTCTCTGAAAAATGGAGAACAGACAAAAAAAGCTAAGCTATTTTTAGAGCACCATCTTCTAAAATAGAAGTTTAAAGGTTGCATTAATACCTAAAATTAATTATAGCCCTTGATAGCATTTTTTTTTACATGTACTCTCTGTGTTGTTTTAGCAATAAAAGGCTGTTGCAAGATGGAAAACTAGTTCACGGAGAATACAGCAGTCTACCATAATCTGACATACTTTACTAAACATTATATTTTTTAATGAGGCAGAATCTATGGGCCTATATTTATACATGGCTACTTCATGCATTTTCGTGAAATCGTGAATCAACCGTGAAAAGACCAGATGTAAATGCAACCTCTGAAACTCATTCGAGATAGATTGCAATCCGATCCCTCAAACCACTTCAGGAGGTGGTTTGAGACGCATTCCAGGCACAACTGAATGATACTGTAAATGCATCTGGTTGTTGAAGCCATGTGAAGCCACAGATATGTCCTGCTGTAGATGAGTATCACTTCAACACGCCGATGTGAAAATTTCCGCAAATGAAACTGAAAGTAGTGACACTAAATTCTCCTACCAGTGCCGATGCCGCTCTCTCTCCTAATACGGATTGAAATCAGCTGATAAATAAAGCTGCTTTGGGCTACTGTACCTTAAACATTTTATATATTGGTTAAAAGAATAGAAAAATAGGCTATAGGTCTATTTGTTATATTATTTATATCATTGTAGTATTGGATGAGTGACCACCAGATTCTATCTCTCTCTCTCACTCACACACAGGGTTCAATCATAATCCACATACATTTTTAATAAAATTAATTCTATAAATGAGTTCCAAATGGCACTAATTTTTAAGCCCCACACTTTTCAGACCCCTAATGTTTTATATAATTTATCCAGAACACTCACAAACACTAAGCAAATATATTTTATGCAAGTCCAATCATCTAACCTTGTAAACAGTCAAGCTACTTTGGAGTTACAAGAGTTATTTCTGAATTAAATGCAACTCTTTAGTTCTTGTATCAAACAATTAGTGGTACAGTCATTGTCAGCTTTGTCTTGAATAGACAAGTTTTAAACAGCGGAGTTTGAACATAGAAAAAAACTTTTTTTTTTTAAATAAAATAAATAAACACACGAACATGTAGCTAACATAGCCTATATGCATGTGTGCATTATCACCTCGGTGATGACATTCACTGACAACAATCCCCTACTGCATCAACACACTTTAGCCATGTTCGTTATTCGTTCTAATGTGTCAGGGAAATGTTCTTAAAACACTAATCAAAGTAATGTCATACCTTCTGTTCTCTTCTTTTTAAAGAATGTCAAAAGATGAGCTTGAACCGTTCTTCTGATCCTTTTGAACAAGTGTGAAAAATGACGAAAGCTTGCTTGAATCAGAGCTCAGCCGTGACAGTGAGCAGCACATTACAGCACTGGGTTCTGATTGGTCAATGGTTATTTAAACTTTTTTGTGAGTGCATGATGACAGAATTTTCATTTTTGGGTGAACTATACCTTTAAGGATTAATTTCTGTATAGAATTATTTTTGTACATGTCATTGGGGTCTAAATATTAGTTATTCATTAAGCTGTAATTTTACACATTTTATGTTTTTTTTGTTTTAAACCTTTTTATTTATTTAGTTTAGCACTTTAGTTATTTCAGTCACAATCTCATGAATCTCATTTTTTTATATCACAAACTACCAAAATTTAGATTCTAAAACACTTAAATTATGTTTGAAAATAACTATAAAAGTATAGTTTGTTTGAAACAACTGACATTATAAAGCTACAGTGTGAAATTTCTTTTCACATGGCAAAAATAATGTCCCCTCTCCCCCCACCCGCCGAGACTCTCCTACCAGCCCTTTCACCACAACCTCTTCCATTTTTCATAAAAAAGGCAGTCCCACCTCAACCTCGCACCATTGGTTGAGCCAGTTGACATGACAGAGTTCAGGAAGTCAACCTGCAAAGTCAGTTTAGTAGCAGAATTAGTGTTCACAGATGTGCACTCACCCTCCTGAGGGATGATCCTGAGTGTGACGGTGAGTCCTGCGTCCTTGATCAGTTTGACGATGTCGGCGTGCGGCATGTTGACGATAGACTGATTGTTGACGGCCAGTATGCGATCTCCAACCTTGAGCTTCCCAGAGTGGTCTGCCGGACTTCCCTCAATGATGCGGCCAATCTTATGAGGTACAGCTGACAACACACATGCACAAATACTTTTTACATAATACATTGAGAGAGCTCTTTTTCTGCACTCTGTCCTTTCCTGTTAGTGGAGCTGTTTTTATATACGAGCGTGGGCGCTGCATTAGAACATTGTAACTAGCCTCTTCAGCCCCCAAATAGAAGTGCATCTATTATTAATACACAGGTTTATGAGGACATGCTGCACTTTTAAAATCACTATGACCCTCTGCCGCAGCCAGCCTGAGTGAGCAATTACAGTAAAGGAATGTCCCAGATTTAAAATAAGTTAAAGTTGAAGTGTACGAAATAATCATTCCTTACCGGCAGCAGCCGCGGTTTCAGGCCTGTTCAGTGAACTTATAATAACGAATCCAAACCCTTCGCTTTCCTTGCGCTGGATGGTGACATCGCTGGGCTGCAGATTCTGATTGGCTACTGTGTCTGGTGGGGAGGAGCCTGTGGTGGATGGGGCTGAGTTTTGTGAGGGGGCGGAGTTGTTACAGAACATTCTGGAGTTGAAGTCACTCCTGGGGGAACTGTGCTGGGTAGATCCAGGACTGCGGCCGTTCTCTGGAAAAGGTTCACCTGAAGATACAAAAGAACAAGTAACACTTCCACTGATCATGTGACACTGAAGACCGGAGTAATGATGCTGAAAATTACAGTAATAAAATACAATTTAAAGTACAAAAGAAAAGCTTTTATTTCAAAATATTACCGTTTGTACTGTATTTTTGATCAAATAATGCAGTTTTGGTGAGTATAAACGTTTGAACAATAGTGTATACTGAACAATTTTAACTGAAAAGACAAATTAAAATTTGATTTCCCATGATGTGATCCCTTACGAATCGATTGGAACCGTATTCATCACTTTACCAGGATTTTCTAGCAGTTTTCCCTGATTTTGTTTTCTCTAACAGTTAAATTAAATACTTTAGAAACAGGTATCATCTACAGTTAATAAAAGTGTGTGAGAAAGAGTGAAAACAGAGATGCTATAGGTTGGCTAAAACTGGTCTGAAGTCCCTCTGCGATCAAACATTAAGCCCAAAAAAGCCAGCAGCCAGACATTCTCCGACCGCTCCACTGAGATGCAAGAGGGGGAGAAACGATTGTCCAGGGAAGATAAGAATGAGAGGATGAGTCAGACAGCGAGAAGGATGAGGGAGGCAGAGCTTGAAAAGGCACCAAATCTGAGCCTCAGCTACACCGAGAATTATTAGACAGGGTGGATGAGAGAGAGAGAGAGAAAACAGAGGACAAGTATAACCAAACCTGCTTCATTACTTTCTTCAAATGATATATACTTTGCAACAATCTATAATTGCTGTAACTGTCAGAAAATATCAAGATTTCTGTCCCAAGGGTTTATTTTTATTAAAACAGATTTCATTTTTTTTTTTCTTTTGATATATGAAGGTCACATTAAAACTGTGTTGGAAACTTTATATCATGCTACTTCTCAAATGTCTTTTATGTACAGATTGTATTGTTTTAATCTTGTCCTCCATCCAGACTTTTTATCTTAAACTGTGAATATACATTTTGAAAATATTATAAACATGAACCATTGACCCAAAAATGAACCATTTCTATATTTATTGTCACAATGATTTATATACTTTTTGCAAAAAATATGAATGTTCCACCACAACAAACAATTTTGTCTGTAATAAAGTTAAACCTTTATAATAAAAATCAAATGTTAGTGTACTTGTTTACCATGATGAAAACAGTGAAGAAAATAAAACTTTTTAACAGTATTTTGAATTTGTGTAGTTTCCAATGGAAATACTGTATGTTTATTTATGAAAATGTATTGTTTAACTGTGTATATTTAGGATACTTAGGGCCAGATTTACTAAACAGGGCAAATTAGTGTGAACACAGTTACACAGTTCCAAAAAAGCGCCGATGGGAGTGGAAAGTTCTGCACGTGATCTACTGACGACACACAAATTGACGAGACAGGTAGTTCACGAGAATTTTACACAGTATTTTTAAGAATCCTCAATTACGACATGACAAGAACATAGTCAGCAGGTGCATTTGAAATGGTTTAACTAATCATCTTGTAATGAATGCCAATTCAGTTCTCCTTTTCTGAGTATGAATTATCAAATGCAGTAAAAGATGACAATAGTCAAGAACTGTAAAAGGTTTTGGCACAAATTCAACTGCCTGGCTTCTCTGTATGATTTCATATGAATCTCTTCAGACCTTAGGACTGAATTTATGAGCTTCTACAAATTTTGATCTCCTAACTGAACTCATTTCCACAAATTGATCATAGAAATAAAAACAGTATAAATACAAATGAATTTGCTCTTAGTCTTATTATTAAGTGCAAACAATACTGTAAGTGCAACCATCAAAGTCTCTCAAAGTGCATATAGAGACTAAGTTTTTCTTCAAGCATGATACATAGCTAAGAGATGGTTACAACTACACAGCCCAGCATAAGATAGCTTTCATTGTGGGAGATGTTTGCATGCATCAGGGAGCCACTTTCAAAATGCAGGGTATTGAAATGGCGTTTGAATGCGTGCTCGCGTTTTACTTTCGCTTTCGCACGTATTCTGTATAGTGGGAGCGTATAGGGAGCGTTGGTGCTGAGTGCGCATTCAGTAAGATAAGACATTTGTCAAATGCTATTAGGCTCTGTTGCACAACAAATCCTCTGCCATGGTCTTGTCAGTCATTTACTCTCGTCACATGATCAGTGAACTGATTCCTGCTCCACTACTTACGATTCTGCTTCTCGTGTTGGATTAGCTGGAATGGAATTGAAGCGACCATTATCCAACTAAATTCAATGGTTTTTATTCTATGAAAAGTAACACGGTAGTGGAGATGTAATCTAAATGTAGTGGTGGCATAATCTATCCTAATTTCACCTTCTCAGTCCTTCATGTCAATGACGCGAGACAGCTTTTCACCTCGAAGTGAAATCTCGTCATATTTTAATCCCACCACACCCCTATAAAGACTAATGACCAACACAATCTACCAAGAGAAGCGCTAATTAACGTCTGGTTTAAGACATGCTTTTTTGGGCGGTAAATAATGACGCAAATACCAATAAATTGACTAGCGCAAACCTTAGTAAATCACCTCGCATGATTAATTGAAATACTCTCCTACCATAAATTTTGCGTCTGAAAGGGAAACTCATACACATGCATATGCAGTAAGGTCACCTGCAAAAATAACTCTGTCCACGCCTTTTCAGCGCTAATTTTTCACTGTGTGTATTCAGTGGTTTGTACTGGTGCAAACATGGCAGCCTTGGCAACATATAGGATGTGGCCACTTTACATGCAAATGTTAAAAAAGTCATTTCCAGCACAGAATGCTATTCAACACAATACATGAATTGATATGGGATGGAAATACCATGTAAGTTCAATAAATGTTCGTTCACTGTTGTACATTGTAAATAGACAAATGAGACAAACATGCCAATGCTCACCAGTGGGCTGAACTCTCCGTCGTACAGTGAGTTTAACCTGCCCAGTCCGGGCCGCCCCATGCATGAGGTCAATGACGTAACGGTGGGGTTTTCCAGCCACAGGAATCCCATCAACAGACATCAGCTCGTCTCCTGGCCGGAGACGCCCATCTTTATCTGCTGGGCTCTTCTCAATGATTGCACCAATTAGGATCTGTACAGGCACAGCACTGTTACTACGGCTCTCTTTAAGCTTTGTATGGAAACTAAAGTAGATGTTATCATGTTAGCTAATGGCAGTGAACTCTGTTTTAGGAAGAGTGTGCGTTAGTTCTAAAGTACGAGCCTTCTCCTGAGCCTCCGGACTCACAGGCTGTCCTGGTTCCTCTCCGCCCAGGATCCTGAAGCCGAAACCAGACTTCTGTCTGCGCAGGTGCACCTCCACTTCCTGGAACTCTGATGCTGACATTGAAGACACACATTTATCTCACAATTTAGTCATTTCTCCAGATTATTCTCATCCTTCAAGTGTAATTTGCTGTTCTAGTTGACATTTAAGACCCCAATTTCTGTTCAGTGAGTACTTAATTTGTTAATTCATTCATTTTATGCTCTTGAACCTGTATTGGCAGGTTCATTTTCAAGACGGTGAAAATGACTAGTGGCAAAAACTGACAAAATGACTAAAATGAAATTCCAGATACTGTTTCACAGAGGTCACAATAACTGGATATAAAAAATAATGAATATCAGACTTTTTTAAACACCCTGTAAAGCAATTTTATATAAATCATTAATACTGAGATATATTATTGGTGAGAGAGACTTTTTACAATACATATCAAATATTGTTCAAAGAAGCATTGATTCTAAGACAGTGCTTTGTTGTAATGAAATACTCTAAATGTCATCATCTCTTAAATTTCATATGATTTTAAGTGACAAAAATAACATTTATTTGATGATACTGAAATAGATAAAAATCTAATCGATATTTTCATACAATATATACCAAATGTTCAAAAGAACATCACGATAACTGGTTATAAAAAATAACTTCAGACTTTCAGACTTTATTTTGTTATCATGTAAAGCCATTTCAGAGCAAATGAAGCAAAACAATTATTTTCAGTCTTTTTGGTTTGTACATCAAATATTGTTAAAAAGTATTGATTGTTAGAAGTATTGATTTTAAAATAATAAGTGGTATTTTTGTCTTTTGATGAAAAATGCCCTTAATTTAGTCTAAATTTAAGGTTAGTCATATTTTTAATTAAACGGCATATGATTTTAGGCAACAAAAATAACAATTTATTTGAGGATACTTAAAAAAAAGTCAAAATACAGTAGGAAAAACTTTACTAAACATTCAAAAAGTGTTAGAAAATGTATAGAGGTCACTGGATATATAAAACTCAATTTCAGACTTGACTTTATGCAGAACTCTTTCTGTCAGACTGTTTCTGTTTTAGGGTGCAGATATATTTACTCACCGGAGAGGTCAGCTGGGATGGCTGCTCGAGGAAGCCCTGGCTCTAAGAAAGGGAGAGATACAAGGACAGCCCATAAATCAATGCTTATATAAACATACACACCTGGAAATATACTAACTACAATATATACATAACCTGTCTCACTACTAATATAACTCCCAACAACAAAGCATTGAAAATATTATAAGGTGCAAAATTATGTTAATGTATGCTTTCTCAATTTTAGAAATCGGTTGATTTTTTACAGTAAAACAGAAGTTCATCTTCTGGTTTAGAGCGGATTGGAACTGAGATTGGCATGAGCAGCACCTGAAAACGTACACACAGCGATGTATATTGGACTCTGCTGCATGTATCGCATTTAAAATAGTTTCCAGATGAAGCTTGAGCCTGATTCTGATTCTGAGAAGGCGTCCGATCTTCATTCCTGCAAACTCATCTGCCTCTCTGCTAGAGCTGGTCGATTTTTGCAACCCTATGCTGCTGATATTTAACCATTATATTATGATGATTTGCATGCTTTTCATTTGACTGTAGCAGTAGGCTGGTTTTGTGCCCTATCCTTGTGTAATGACTTGTAAATATCACAGTGTAAGGATGTTAAGCGCATCTAATTTCAACTAATTGCATTAGAGTTTGATTCATTTACTCAAATTAGCTCTTTTGAAAAGAATCAGTTCAGAATTGAATTATTTCTTTGTGTTCAGAGTGACATTTTGCAAGCTTTAAAATGTTGTGATAAAACATATGTAGGTGAATGTTGCGGTTTATTGTTAAACTAGTGCATTTAAAATGATTAAATATTCTTTGTGTTCATTAAGATGAACTTTTTAATTAAAGTTTGTCTTAAAAAGTCATTTCAGAGCAAAATACAAAATACTGAAATATTATTTTGAGCCTTTTTACAATATCAATTATTGTTCAAAGAAGTGTTGATTTAGATTTTTTTAGTTGTTGTTTTATAGATAAAATGTCCTAAAAGTCTAAATTTAATCATGTTATATTTTTCATTACATGCCATATGCTTTTAGGTGACAAAAATAACATCTATACAATGATACATGAAAAAAAAAAATCAAACTGCAGCAGATCACACTTTATCAAATATTAAAAAAATAAAAAATAAAGATTTATTAATTTAAACCTATATGAAAGGTTACATAAAATATGCATTAACAAAACAGAATACGTGTCCTTGTTGTGAAAACTGAGCTCCTGTAATACTTGAATACGAGTATTAATGAGATTTTGACAGAACGCAAAATCTTAACAGCATCCTTTCAACATCAAGCGCATATTCAACCAGCTATAAAACATTAACAGTCTTATGACTGAACGTACTGAAACGTTGCCACTGTCGGTTTAGTAAGAAGTGCAATTTCACAAAATGAGGCAGTTTAAAACATCCTGCTCATAAAATTCGATGAGGCTCACAGAAAAATATACAAGATGTAATCAACCTTCAAGAAGTGAGAATACTTACCTGGAAGAGAAACTGAATGGTTTCGCACAGCTTATCAAATCTCTATATCACCAGCATATACAATAGATGCTAAAGTGTCTGTGAGATATAATAAGATCTATAAATATAAAGCAAAAACCTAGTATAATTCTGTGGAGGATCATTATATATGACAAGATAATGACATTATCAAATTAAATCAACACACTAAATTAACCAACATCAATTGCTATTCGCCAACCTGACATTGCTAGCTGTGCATACTAAAGAGAACACTATACAAAATAAAGGAGGAGGTATAGAATAGGAAAATGAGGGAGAGCATACCAACTCCCTGCTGATTTAAAGCCATAGAAAATGTCTAGTGTGTTACAGCTGTTCAACTTTATGCAAATGCACAGTGAAAAGATGAAGTGACCAGTAATGGAAGTGCAGACAGTAGTTGAATATAGGAACGCCTACTAGTGAATCACAAGAATGACCTCTACTGATTTAATAGCTGTCGGTCTAAAACACACCTTTAGAAATGTAACATCAACTCTATTGATAGTTCAGATGTATTTGTTCGATACGCAGGTAATGGCATACAGTATATTCATATTTATATGAATTAATGTATTTCAAACTATATGTTGAAACATATGCTTCTACTTAAAATGCTATGAATGTCAGTTCACAGGGGGACCTCGAAAAGTTCAGAAAGCCTGTATGTGTGGTAATGTCTCTCAATTTGGTTAAGAAAGTACCTGCATTAATAATGTAAAGTGTTATATAACGCCAAAGTCACTTAAGCCACTGAAGTTCTCCCAGATTCCAACGCAGCTCTACGGATCTCATTGTGGGAAACTTCCAAATTGACAAGACGCAACAACCTCAAAACACTTACCGTGGAGGATAAGATAGGTTGTAAGTTATTATCGCAAAAAAGTATTTTGTGAGTCCAAGAGAGATGACATAACGGTCACTGGAGACTTACACCATGTTCTAACCAGGCCAAACAACATAAGACACCAGTAAAAATCATTTTTTTGGGCCAAACTTAAAGCCGTACGTGAACATATTTGATGTTTAATATCAGTTTACTCAGTGGCCATCTTGATAATAGTAATTTCTTTGTACATTCAAGTACAGCTCCTGTCTGAATGGAGGAAAAAAATGAATCTCTTTTTATTATATATATATATATATATATATATATATATATAATATATATATATACGGCTTTAGTTATCTGGGAGAAAAAAATAGGTTTAACTTCCATTTCTTTGTCCAGCATTTGACGTTACAATTTCTTACATTACATTTTACAGCTTTTTATATTTTTGAAGCTTTGTGGAGTGTTGTTTTTGAACAATGACTTTTCACTGTAGGGAGAGCAACTTGGCATAATGCTACAGAAACATAAATAATGTAATAACCAAAATTTCTTGTCGCTCTTCCCAATCTCACAAAAACATACAACACAGAAAAGATAGCTTTTATTGCTAGCTACTTTAGAGCATTGTGTCTCCTTAGAAAACAGTGCTACACATTTGATCTTAAACAGCAGGAAATGTATAAGCGCACCATTAATTCCATATGTTTGCTGTATATGAGCCTGTGTGCAAATTTCAAAGTGGCAAAAACACAGTAGGTAAACAGCACAGGCATCAATAGCTTCAGGTGCTAGCAAGATGTTGCTTCAGTTACTTACGCCTATTCTCATAGATAGCCCTGGACTTCTCATACAGGTCATAGGGGTCAGGTTTGGTCAAGTCAAACTCTGGACCTGAGGGCCAGTGCAGATATGGAGTGCTGTGAGGGAGAGCATGGATAGATAGACTGGTTGTGGGACTGCTGTGAGGATCCCAATGTTCCAAGACCTGCAAATACACCGGCATTCAGTAAAGCACCCAATCGCTGAGTTTATTAAAATGCTGAACTGTAGGCAAACTGTGCTCTTCCAGGCAACTTCCGCCTGGAATTTCACTGGCCGTGGGACAGGAAGGAGTTTAACAATGAACTCACTTTTGCGGTAATTAGTTTTTAAATGAAGTGTACACACAATGCATGGCAAGTTAGTTCTAGCTCAGCAAAATAAGGCGGCATCAAGGGCTCATCAAGGACGCTTGATGCGTTTCTCCATTGCTGACGATACTGAATGTAATCTTTGTGTTTTCTTATGCTAATGCAGCTGTGGGCGAAACGTTCCCAAACCACTTCACTGCACCGGGCTCTCGCACGACACCCAAAATTAGGTTATGCAAACAGAATGCACAAAGAACAGCAAACCGCTTTTTCTAATAGCAAGGCTTTTTTCACACAAGATTCAATTGCTTGGCCTGATCACAAGTTCGATTCTGTCCAGCTAGTCACTTTGTGCTTTTGGGTCTGAATGTTTGTTTCATTACTGTGAGTATCACTGTTAGGGATGGGAATGATACAGAATTTAATGATGCCAGTTTAATGATATCAGCTTTCATAATGGTTACATTAATGATTCTTTTAGTAGTTTTAAAGAAAAAAAAAATGCTTTGCCAAATTATAAATTCCAAACAATTCTTCCAAATACAGTTTACACAGATGTTTTAAAGACTTTTTCACTTTTTTTCCAATTCAATAACTGACCGTGACTATATATTGAACAACAATTTCAATTTAGTAAATTCTACTTCATTTTGTCATTCAACTTCCTTGTGGGGTTGAGGACAGTTCAATTCCAGCTCATAAATCCGAAAAAGAGGCGATTCTATTCGGATTTTTTCCCCCAAACCCCAGAAGACACGGTTAAAGCACACCCTTAAAGGGATAGTTCACCCAAAAATGAAAATTACCCCATGATTTACTCACCCTCAAAACATCCTGGGTGTATATGACTTTCTTAGCCCAAGAAAGTGCATCCATCCATCATAAAAGTTACCCATACAGCTCCCGGGGGTTAATAAAAGCCTGTGTTTGTTTAAAAAAAATATCCATATTTTAAAACTTTAAAAACTTAAATAACTGACTTCTGGCAGACGGGCATACGCACGTCGACTTACGGCAAAAGAGTAACCTCTCGCTGTTCAAAAAAACAGGGCTGCAATAAACTCAAGCTCCTCTTCTCTTTTATCGAAGTCCTCCAACATTTCTCTTTAAAAATTCTCATTTTAAACTTCTAATTCGTGACTGGTGTTTTGTTTTGCTCTATCCTCTGTGCTTCCGTATTTGTCAGCGCATCATGTGACAGGTCACTCTTTCACCGTAAATCGATGTGTACGTCTATATGTCAGAAGTCAATTATTTTAATTTTTAAATATGGATATTTTTCTTACACAAACACATCGCTTCAGAAGGCCTTTATTAACCCCCCAGAGCCGTGTGGTTATCTTTTATGATGGAGGAATGCACTTTTTTGGGCTTCAAAATCTCATCCACCATTTTAAAACTTGGGAGAGCCAGGACATTATTTAATATAACTCTGAAAGAAGAAAGTTATATACACCTAGGATGGCCTGAGGGTGAGTAAATCATGGGAAATTTTTCATTTTTGGGTGAACTAACCCTTTAAATTCAAATAAAAAAAAAAAAAGCTTTAAAATAAAGAAAACGATCCAAACTTAGACAACATATGGATATGGGTACATCCCAAAAGCTCTAATGTAAAAGGCACCCTAAAAGCAAAGCCAAACAAAGACATAATTGAAGAAGACGGGGTACAAATCAACAAAGAAGGAAAGTATATGCCGGGATGAGAAAGATGCCAGGGCTTATTAAAGGAGGTCTGTGTTAGCATGTTAATCTGGAAGAGCTCTAGAGAATGAAGGCAAATGCCCCTGGGCTGCTGTGTGCAGCTGGGAAACAAACCGATTAAAACATGTCACTGCCAAATAAACTCATGCACACGCACACATTAGCTCATAGATGATATTATTATTGCCAGAGCAAGGCGCTGTGACATACACACTCTTGCAAATAGGTTTTTGCTCATGGCAAACGCTCCCTTAAAGAGTCAACATCCATTGGAAATGTTTTGCAGCTAGAGGTCTGGTAAAGGACAAACTGTTTTGGGAGGGTTCACGTCAGTTTTTCATATATAACTTCAGGTTTGTGCTTGGATCAGGTTTTTGATGAATAAAAAATATGGTTTTATTATAAATATTTTATGTTAACTCAACTTGTTTTATTTGCTCAGACACTCTTCATCTTTGATTTAGATTCTGTGAGAATGGGTCATATGAGTTTAATCATTTAGAGATGAAACGGAAAGAGACTGATATTGGGTATATATATATATATATATATATATATAAAATTGGACAGTTTGCACTTAATGACTTATGAGTATGACTGCATGAAGAGAGGAATGTTTAATATACTCCACAATTCAAACCTCAAAAATGCAACTAGAGTTGGAAAGATCATTTCAGTTCTTTAAAATGGACTGTATAAATTGAGTTCAACCATTTGCATTAAAAAAAGAACGGGTAAACATTACTTTAAAACTAAATCTATATATTCCTTTCCTCAGTTCGTTTAGTAAAGGAGCATTTTTACTGTATCTTACCTCTTGATTTAGAAATTGAAAATCTACTTTGCAATAATGGCTTTTTGGACAAAATTACGGTACTATAATTACGGTATCAATAACAGAACTATTGAAGCCTGATAAATATCAACATATTTCAGCTGTATCATCCCATCCCTAATATACACAATAATCATTTAGGCGGTTCTCAAATGCATTATAGCATTTCTGTATTTTGACAGCTGTAACCATTGAGCGGTCTGTAGCAAAAGCCATTGTATCATTTACTGGCATTTCATAATTTCAATCGATTAAATGATGCAGTGCTGTGACCATATAACCATCACACTCAACGTTGGCTAATATTCTTCAAACATGGATAATTGCAAAAAAAGATGGACCACTTTAACATTTTCAAGTAATGAAACTTTTTGTGGCTGTGGAGATATTCTTAAAGCAAATGATGACTAATTAAACCCCAGCGTTCGGGAGGGAGCGAGATGATTAAGACCAAACAGCTCTCCACCGTACTGCAGTAGCGGGTTCTTTCACTCTGTCCTAGTTCTGTTCCCTGGAGATAGATACCAAGATATGTGTTGAAGAATGACAGTACAGTTGCCAGCAGCTCAAGGCAGTGCCACAGACTCTCTGTAGTGTGAAGAAAAACCAGACGATTTATGACCAGTCAAACAGTATATAACCATATAACCAGTTGTTATATGAAGTAGACAGGACAGGGTTGTCAAACCAAAAATAAGTAGATGTGTGGCTGCATGTGTAGGCATATATATATATATATATATATATATATATATATATATATATATATATATATATATATATATATGCCTATAATATAAATATAAAGCTTTAATATAAAGATTATTTTCTCTAAATTAAAATCAGTTTCAGTTCAGAGTTTATTGAGGAAGATTTCTTTAGGATGCGGTCAAGCAGACAATATTGGATCAGAATCAGTGGACATGACAAGGACAGACTGCTGCTGAGGGTCAAGGTTTTACGTGGCACATCACAGAGCGCACTGGTTAGTGAGAAAAGATTAGTGAAGGTGCAGTGATTTTAAGAGTTTGTTCTCAGCTGTAGAATGATAACATAATAAATGTTTATTTCAGCTAGTGTTCCCGCATCTTTAATATATTTCCATAACCTTTGCTTTTAAGGGAGCAAAACTAGATTCTAAAGATTTTTTTAAAGAACAAAGAACTTTTAATCTATCTCTTTATTTTCAAATATGATAAAAAAAAGCTGGTGTTTGGTGTTGTAGTGGTGTGTCTGTGAAGAACATTAGTCATTCTTACTGTATCTTAGTATAATGCAGTTAGTGGTAATATGTTATAACAATATAATAAAGCATCTATTATGCATTCAGCTTAGTAATAAAGCTCTACAGTCATGGTTATTCATACATACGCTGCATAATGTATAATATGGCTTGATCACTTAATAGTGAGAGTGCACTGTTATTGTTAGTTTATTAATTCAAATCAGAAGGCTGGAATACGATACGTTTTACCTGTTTAGAGGTCTTCCAAGGTGAAAAGTGACCTGCAATGGTAAAAGAACAAAACTTTTAGCCTGTCAGAGCTTTAATATAAGATTCAAAGTGGGAATTTTAAACAAATCAAAACAAAACAGGAAAAGTCCTGGACCACATCCTCTTATTTAGATAGTTTTCTTCAAAGCCGTTCCTGCTTAGGGTACAATCTGAGTGTGAGGATACACTTTCATTTATTGTTTTATGTATCATAGCTAGTATTATAGTTATATTTTTCTACAGGTGTCCAAAAGTCTTTTCTGAGACTACTTCTATTTTGTAATACTCTAATTTAATTCAAAAACTTTGTGCAAAATCCAGCATGATTTGAGGAAACCTCAACTTTTTTTTTTTTAGAAAGAAATTCAAATTTGCCTATTTGATGAGTGACCTAGAAGTAGTTCAGGACAAATATTTAGATTTTTGTAAAATGCATTTCAAATTCTATTTAAGAAATTGTAAAACTTGTATCAAAAAATATCAACGTCTAAATAGTTCGAACCCCATCGGTGGCTATTTGACAGATTAAGCATGTTGATTCGCTGTCCGTCTGTTGGCGAGAGAAAGAACTCTTCAACTTAGCGAACCAGTCAGGTGAAGAAAAGTTCATGAGAAGAAAAGTTAAAGTGGTAAAAGCGAGCAAAAAGTCATTATGGTAAAGACTAATTTATGTCATCTTACCTGAGCATTCCAATAAGTGAATATTTTCACAACGACATGAGGCGTCTGGAAAGCACATGCTTTTTTTTTTGGTTCACGGTTTGTATATCCACAGTCCAGTTTTGCTTTTTGAATGACAAATATAGACTATTGACACCTGCCAATACATAATGTACCTGCTAGCTGGCCGTTGGCTGTAGTCGTTGAAGTGCGTGAAAAGCGCAACTTTTTAGCCCAGAAGCATTTGACGCAAGGTGACGCCACAAACGGCTTTCGTCGCCGCTATTTCTTTGATGTTGTTTTGGTGTTTCACGGCCTTAAAGCGCTTAAAATCGACTCTAACAGGATTAGTGTGGAATTTAAAAAAAAGGTTTAAAATCTAAACAATTTAATATTTAATTATCTCCAAAGATACAATTCAAACAGCAGCTATTCAAATATATATTCAATCTAGAAAAGTAAAAGATCCACTCTGAAGTGACAAGTGGTTATTATTTCACTATTTCATGTATCTGTTTAGTAAAAGAGAGATTTGAATGCAAAACAGACAAGATTGACCCTGAGGATCCTTTTTTTGATGACAAAATATAATAATATAATAAAAAAATCCTGTTGCAATCAATGAAAGGATGCCCAAATCCAATGACAGAAAGATACTTAAAATGCACTGAACGGCATCTTCGCATCGCATCAAATGCTCATTTCCCCCCTGGAGGAAAAACATTGGCTGAGATGAGGCAAAAGGCCATGAGGCTTCTGAACTCTAATCATAACAAACAGGAAGCACTGTCAGCGTAGAGCACCTCTCCTGGTATTAAGAGCTAAACAATACCCACCGACATCAAACGGCAGATTCATGAATATTTCCTCTCTAAACTCCTCCTAAATCGGCCTTGAAGCACACAAAACAAGCACGCACATACACACAGGCTGTCCAGTGTCTTAGATTCAACTTCTCCCTCTTTGTCTTTCATGTCTTACCACAGATGACCTTCAGGAATGAACAAGGCAGTGCAAATGACCTGTTTGGAATTAGCGAGAGAGACAGAGTCAATGCAAATACTAAAACGGCACAGTTAATCCAATAAAGCATTACGATTACTGCGGCTGTGAAAAAGGTTGATTGCAAAAATGCACCTTTTAGGGGTTGATAAGGTAAAACGTTGTCCTTTTAAGGGTACTGCCCCGGTGACAAACTGGTACCTTTTTTATTAACAACCATTTTTGCACTGTATCCACCAATTTGTAAATGCGTTTGGCTTCCGGTGCTGCAAAAAACAGCTTGTTATGCTGCTTGAATTTGCTAACTGGTATTTCTTACCATATTTTCTTAACACACTGGTTTGTAGTGCAAATAGTTTTACCTTTTTCTTTTAGCTATTTACCTAAAGTGGCTAATGAATCGGCATTCACAGAAAATAGCTTACTTCTGCGTCGCAAAATAAGGTGGATATGTTTCTTGAGTTGCGATATGGCTCTCTGGAGATGAAAAACGTATTGATGTCGCTTGTCAGAACAGTGTATTTGCTCTTTAAGGCCCTAGGTAGATTGTGATTGTGATTAAAATGTTTTAGCGATTATGTTAAGGTGACCTTTCAGTCAATCTTGATGCATAAAACATTAGGGAAATGATTCAGAAATAGTCTTTTTGGATGTGTAGCCTACATTAAAAAACAAATCTGACACGCAGTGTCAGAATGTAAACTAAATTCTAACTGAATTTAATAATCCAACATGATCTTATGTGTATTCGGATGTAAGTGTGGTGCATTGCATAGGCACTAAAAATGTACAATATTGACATAAATACAAAATGTAAATCATTTATGTATTAATAATTTTACAGACGTACAAATATTTAAGAACTTTATGAATATTTAATTTTGATTCTATGCTCAATGGGATTCAACCGCATTCATTTAACGCTTTTACTTTATTTGAAATTATAATATTTTATTGCATTCTGTGATTTCTAGCGCCATCTCGTCTTAAGGATTACATATTTCTAAACAAGAATACTTTAAAATATTAAAATAAATGATATATTAAACCATTACTTAAATACTTCTTTTGTTATACAGTTTTCTTATGCTCAAAAAATTAGTAAATCAATTTTATTTGTGCTCTGAATTTTGGTTACTTTTTAAAGCTGTATATATTTTATAGGAAATGGTTAGGGTTGGATGAGAGATTGAGACAAAAATATTTATATAATTGTACATTGTTGCAAAAATTCTTGATACTGTGCTTTTTTTGTTTGTTTCATTGTTGAAAAGTGTTAATCTTTAGTTTTGGAAATCTAAAATTGATCTATAAATACATTTATATCTTGATTTTACTGTTTAAAATGGTCCTCAGCTGTTTTTTGATGTGCAGCCTACATAAACAGTTTGACATGCAGATGCCTCACACACAAAAAAAGCATTTTAATGTACACTACATTGAAATCAAATTCAATAATCACATACTGCTACTCTTTCTTTATGCTGCTTTTACAACACAACGGCAACCGGCTGATTCAAAGGCAAAGTGTTGCCGTCGGCTGGGCATGAGCCATCAAACACGGAGCGGAGAGTTGAACAGGCCAAAACTGGGCTGCTTCAGTGAGCAAGAAATCAGTGACACGGGCAGAACAGCTGAAAGAGAGGGAAAGTGGCTTGATTGTGCTTCATTTATATGTGGATAGAGAAATGAATTGAAGGTATGCTCTGGAAAATACAGATACAAGTCATATCAAGCCTCTTTAAAGGACAAAAATCGAATGCAAAATGATATAAACATACTTGCTGAAAACATTTGCATAAAGCAGCCTATTGCTGACGGCTATAAATCAGAATAAATGGACAACAATGCAGAGATTTGGATTCGTAATGTAGTTCACATCACTTCACAAGTCTTAATCAGCTCACGGATGCGGTTGTTAAATATCTCCCCCAATTTGAATCTGGATATCAAAGCGCTGGTAAACACACTGTATGACATTCAAATAAACACACATCCTTATTCTGCAACACCCTTGATGCATATTAAACAGATTATGCTAATAACAACCATCAAACAGCGTGAATCTGTATGATGCAGGTGAGGAGTAAACATAATCCAGGCAAACTTCTATCAGTAAATGTGTCCTGGAGTTCATCCTGCCATCTGGCAATTATGGAAGAGCTGCCCACTTATCCAAAATTGCTATCCACTAATTGGTGATCACATGAGTGGAAGACGACAAGAGTCAGGGAGAGATTTCTTTTCAGGTTGGGTGAGGACAACATACTAGAACTATTCTTTACAATATAGAGAGGAGAACGGTCTTAAAGAACTGTTAGTAATGACGAAGTCCCGTTCAAGTTCACTCGGCGGCCATATTTGCAACGCCTCCGGGCAGCTATTTCGAGAATCCAAAATCAATTTGAACGGGGGAAACCTGAAATCTCAAAAACTCAAAACAACATATTTAAAATTAGCAACTAAATCTGACATGAACTGTCCCATGAATGTTGTTTCTTATGCTCAGAAACCATTAAAAAAAATCATATTTTTCAGGCTAGATGAGCCAATACGCATAATATAACTGAGGCGTTTTTGTCAGCCAGCGCAAGTAAGATCGGTTTGTCTACATCAGCATGAAAATCACATGTCATCGCTATAAATATTCACAAAGTTAGAATGCTGCTCTTTACAATGATGCCAAACTTGTGCTGAGAGGAAGCACTTATTATTTTATCAAAACCATGGTACAGGAGTTTTTTTAAAGAAAATTTTAAAGAACAGCATTTGTTTTGTGTGTTTTAATGTAAAAGTCTTTGTTCCTTTGAATACTGGTTTTCTCATTGTACACAACAAAAACTTCTCAGAAAATTGAGATTTTTTTTAAGCGTACTAATGTCTCTTTCCATTCCTCCAGCCTTTCAGGTGTGGGTTCTGGTGCATGATTAAAATATGCTGTCCATCTGATGTCCACTTTGCCGCAAATCAACGGCTTGCTTACCGTCTAGTGCTCGCTTTATGACTCAGGCGCATTTCATTACCTAAATAAGATTTAAGCAGCACAGAGATCAGATGGGGACCATTAATCTTCATTTATTCATAATATACCCAGCAAGAACTATCTGAGTACATCAAGGTATGTATACGTTCAATACCAACATAAAAGAATATATATATATATATATATATATATAAATATATATATATATATATATTCTTTTATATGTGTATATATATATATATATATATATATATATATATTTATAACTTGTGGGAAAAATGCATTAATCAAATTGTCCTTATTGAGAAGCTAATCAGTGTTTTTGACCGATTAAGTGTCACGTGAGATGTCTATGCGTGTGTTTATTCATATCCACTGTCGATTCCCCATAAGCTCCTTTTGAAATTGTGAAGCATGTGTCTGGTAAGCTAATGGTCCCATGCCTATATCTCAGTTAATGGGTATAAATCAGCTAATGAGAATATCAGTAGAGCTGGAGCTAATTAGCTCTTTGATGAGACGCTGAGAGGCGTTTGTTTTCCTCAACCAGCTAAGAGTCATCTGCTTCTGGACACACACACACACACACACACACACAGACATACGCACACACACACGCACACACACACACACACGCACACGCACACACACACACACATTAGGATGGACGAAGCTGCTAGTAAAGAAGACAACTGACAAGCTGGATTGATCACATCACATGAGATAATAATGCAAGCTTTGAAAAGTAATTTAAACAGTGCACACACACTCTCTCAAACACGCACATATACACGCTAAGCTAGACAGCACATTTCCTCTAAACACCAACTACAACCAAAATAGCAGATGCTTTCACTGGTGACCATGACAACAGTGAGACTGGAAGCACAAGTCTGGATAATATCCATCACCTTTTGTATCCACATGTCTAAATGACTCAAATACATAAATGTTCTCTCAGGGCTCCGAAATGTGACAAAAAAAATTAACTTATGAAAATAATTTAGAGCTGAAGTGTGTGTATATCTACGCTAAAATGCTTTTCTATTCACAGCTTAATATGCAGAGCTTTTTGAAGATTGATTTCGGAGAACAATAATGATGGCAGAAATTACACACTTCTGCTTTAAAATCTAGTCACCATTAGCAACAGACACTAAAAAGAGCCAAGAAGCTAAACTCACACTTTAGTTTGGGAAACACATATTCACTATTAACTAGCTTTTGCCTCAAACTCCTAATTTACTGCTTATTAATAGTTAGTAAGGTAGTTGTTAAGTTTAGGTATGGTTGTGCAGAATAAGGCATTAATATGTGCTTTATAAGTACTAATAAATAGCTATTAAGCAACTAGTTAATAGTGAAAATTGGTCCACAAACTAAAGTGTCAACCTAAACTCTAATACTGTTTACTACAAACATTACATGACAATGGCAAAGCTTAAAAACAAGTTTGACATACCTCTGGTGGTGCTACGACGGCAAATTCTACAAATCTTTGTAGTAGTGCAGGTTTGAATCGACATAAGGGTAAGTAAAAAGAAGACAAACCTTTGTTTTTTGGTGAAGTATTCCTTTAAACACCCCATGAATTGGTTCATTTTCTCACCTGGATTGACATATGTCCTATTTAAACAGGAAGTTATATCGAAAGGCTTTAAGTTTACTTCAAAACCATAAATCATGACAATGCTAATCAGTATTAATGGGGAGATTTTCTCATTAATTTAGCATTTTATTGGACAGATGTTTTGGCTGTGAGTGCATGATGAGTCATCAATATTTTTGGTTTGTTTTCTCAAAAGAGTACACGTCTAGACAGACTCAAACAAACACAAGCCACGAGACTCCAATTTTAGGAGGCTTCAAAGCGAGCATGGACAACAGTAACTAAAACAATTATTTAGCTCCTTTCGCTTTAGGGATACAGTAATCATTTTCTTCTGGAAACCTTTGTATTGCTTTTGGGCATCATAACCAATGCTCTGCTGAGGTGTCATAGTGACGGCCCACGAGACATTTCATTGCAACAATTATCTGATAACAATAAGATCTGCACTAAATAAGCCAATCATGGAAACGGCAGATGGCGCTCTGGTGGGGTTTGTGGTAATCAGTGGATTCCGGCTAGAGATCCTGGAGCAGCTTTTCAAAGACAGATCCAACCAATAACCATTCCAGGGGAGGATGCCAAAATGCACTTAAATCAGCAGCCAAGGGCATTTTCACAAGTGAAGAGTGCTAGACATGTGGGGCAGTGAAATTATTGCAGAGACAAAGAGATCTGGCAGAAAAACCACATCACCATCTGGCCATTATGAATGAGACATTTATAAACAATCAACCCACTGTTACACAATGGACAAGCCTTGAGATTTAACTTGCTTCAAAGATAGAAGGAAAGAAAAGATTAGAAACGATCTGCAGGGATCCAGAAAAGGGGAGTAATAAAAAGAGAAACAGAGAGGGTGAACCAAACTGTTCACAAGAGACACTCACATTTGCACTAGTGTAATTAGAAAGGATGGCCAGTGTCCAGTGGTGAGACAGAGGGGCCAAATTGCGGCACATTAAGAACTAGCACATCATTTCACTGGAGCACTGACAGTTTTATTAGGGTGTATAATAGGCTGTCTAAACGTTCCTGGACCATTCCACTGATTGGATTCGTAGCGAAGCCTTTAAGTGTTGGCAGTATGCATCTCTCTGTGTGAGTAAGCTACGCCTCATGTCATTGACTCAGGATCCAGGATCAGTAAAACAGAGTGTTTGTTAATTGGTAAACTGCATGTACTGGTATTACAGTAAGTGTTGAAGAACAGAATGTTTGCTATAACTCATTTCATACATATAGCATGATGATTTAACCAAGTGAAACATTACCACTCATTCATCCAGAGTGTTTCCCTGCCTACATCCCTGTCTACTCAGCTCCAGCATCCTTGAGACCCTGCATAGGATATATAAGATTTGGAGAATGATCAACATATTTGTTACTAGCAACACTTTCACTAAACCCTGTCCGTAAACCCAACCCCTAAATTCTAAATCTAACCCATATTTCTAACCCATTACTCCCACTTCTTCAATTAACCTGGATTCTAACCCTCAGCAGGAACTTCTACTCCAAACCATCCTAACACAAATCCATTATGGACTCCCTGATCCTTTCACGAAACCCTGACCCCAAGCCCAATCCCAATTCCAAACCTCAACCGAAATTTATCATGGACTCCCTGATCCTCTCATTATTACTCTTTTGGAGTAACTTGACTTGTGTAGGCCGTCTGCCGGAAGCTAGTTATTTTAGTTTATAAAGTTTTAAATATAGATATATTTTTCAATTTGCTTCAGAAGGCCTTTATTAACCCCCTGGAGTCATATAGATTACTTTTATGATGGATGGATGTGATTTTTTTGGACTTAAAAATCAGGAGCGCCATTCACTACCAAAAAAAAAAGCTTGGAAGTGCCAGTATATTTTTTTAAATTTAACTCTGATTGTGTTTGTCTGAAAGAAGACTTAGGATGGCTTGACCTAGGGTGAGTAAATCGTGAGATAATTTTCATTTTTTGGGGAATTACCCCTTTAAACCTGACCCTAAGCCCAATCCCAATTCCAAACCCCAACATAAATCCATTATGGACTCCCTGATCCTTTCACTTAACCCTGACACCAACCACAAAACTATAAATCTAACCCTTATTTCTATCCCTGATCCTAAACACCTTACTCCTAGATCCAAACCTTCAGCACCAACTCCTAATTCGAACACCAACCCAAATCTCTCATGGACTCCCTGATCCTTTCACTGAACCCTGACCCCAACTGCTAAATTCTAAATCTAACCCCTATTTCGACTCCTGATCCCAAACCCCTTCATCTAAACTAGATCCTGAGCCTCAGCACCAACTCCAACTTCAACCTTAAAATCCCAACCTAAAATGTTAAATTTTATCATCAAAAAGAAAAACTTGAATTTCTACACACAAAGCTATTGTATGGCTTCAGAAGACTTGGAATATAATGCTTCGAAAGAAAGAAAAGAAATGAAGAGGTGCAGATAAATACAGATGGAAGCAGCATTGAATAGAACTGACCCTGCGACTTGGCTTGACAGAAACTGTTGGTTTGTGTCCTCCTTATGTCAGTCACGGTATGTTTGAACAGACGGATGTTAAACTCGGGTGGTAGCGTGATGCAACAGGCTGTTTAGTGTTTCAGGGCTCACTGTGCAGTCCGTCTGAACACAAGGATGATGAGGATGAGAATGGGACAGATTGCTGGTGTATGGGACATTAGGCCATATTCGCTTTCAAATGACCATAATGACCTTCAAGCACGCTAATTCTGTTGGTGGCACAGAAGAGTATCTACCCACAAGCACTCAAAACAAAGCATATGCCCTAGTTGTGGGTCAGTGCCCTTGAAAACACACATAGTCATTTAACAGAATGCAGCTTCATTACACTCCACTTTGTTGAGACGCATATCTCAACAGGGATAAAGGAAGGAATGAATATCAATAACCTTACTGACTTCTGTACCCCTCATCGTTCCAAATGAACTGACTGACAATAGAGCTGATTGCCCACTTTTGAAGCAGACTGATTTTCAAAGGTATATTTCCCATGCATTTCATATTTGAAATTGCAGAAAATCTAAGGTTCTGAGATATGAACCAAAAACTCAGAATAATGGCATCTGAGGAAGTATTTACTGTCTTTAAAGGTTTGAAAATTGTCAGTGGAGATTTTTAATGTGATTTTTACCGAACTTTAATGCTGTGGTATTATCAAAGCAAAAACGTTTTCGCTGGTTGAAAAAATAAAAATATAATAAAATAAAATTAAAAATAAACTTGGGCAACAGGTATATTATACAAGTTATTTAAACACTTAAATACAATTAAGTCACATTTGAAAATATCGGATTGTCATTGCTGTCACAGTTATGTTCAGTTTAGTTTAGTCACGTACTTTTAGTTTGTATCTCTTCAGTTCCTGTTTTCCTTTGTTATATTTCCTTTGTCACCATCATTATGAGTTCTGTACCTTGTACCTCCTTCAGAGTCACTCAGTCACGTTTACATTTATGCGTTTCTCTACCCGTTTGGAAACTGCATTAGATAACAAAACAAAGTGTAGTCTGGGAACAAATAATTCTAGAGCTTTTCTCAAAGTCATTTTTCTCAAGTTCCTTTTAATCAACTGGACGTATGAAGTCAGTTCTTAAAGTTAACAGATTAAAAAAATGTATTATTGATTTATCACTTAACTGTTTTGCTTAAAGTGAGTTTCTGCTATCCTTTAAAAAAAATCTTGGATTGGTATTTTGTCATTAATGCAATGACATTCATACATTTTTAAATGTTCATTAAATTCCCCTAACCACAATTATGCATGTGTATTTATGAGAGTGTGTGCTTTGGAGCGCATTCGCTCTTCATACTCTATGTACAGCGCATAGAAGCTGTAATCCAGCATACTGATCACTGGGGCTTAACGAGGATTTAATGTCTCTCTCGTTAACCTTTGACCTACACTGACACAGAGGAGAGATACAATTCAAATAAGCTCCCTAAATGCCTCTCTAGATCTCTCTGTCCTTCACCTCCTCTTTCCCACTTTCTTAATAACCCTAAAAGATGAATTGTGACATTATATTGAAGAAAATTATACTCATCTCCAATTGTAACATGTATATGAGTCCTTATAGTGGCATCGAGAAAAGAAAAAAAAAAAAAAAAAAAAAAAAAAATTCTTTTGGTATTTGAGTGACATGGATATTTCTTGAAATACTTTGAGATTCTCCCAAATATTTTCTTTAATATGTTGCTATTGTGCATTTTAGAGTGCGCAACATTATTTAATTGCTTTGAACAAATGTTGCAGTTTTGCTACCGTGGGTCTCTGAGGGTTAAGATGTCTATTCCTTCTCTCTCTCCTGAATCTTTATTCTATTCCCTCACTTTTTTTCTCTCTGTGTTACATCAGACTCTCTGATTGCTAAGGGTCATAAATCACATTGACTCGAGCTGCTTTTAAAAAGAGCTTATATGTTCTCAGTAAGGGTGTCAGTTAGAGCTAAAGCCATTGAAGGGATTTTTTTGTATTCAATACTAAAACGTATTGAATGAGCTGCTATTCTATAGACAGGTGCATGTGAATCAGCTTTTGCTGCCTTTTCATTTCCTAACATGAATGACTCACAATTAATTTCGGCCTAAAACCGCAGGCCTAAAAAAGAAAAAAAGAAAATACAACAGCGAGTGCTTCCATCTGCAATTAGTGCTCAAATTATATGCTTTCCGGGTTCTGACATGTCGGACAGGTTGTTCTCAAACCACTGATTCTTGAAACAAAACAGGCTATAGAACTGGAAAAATAGTGTCATGCAATTATTAAACATGTTCGGGTGCAACATTTTACTTCTTCCATTTTTTTTTTAACCTGCCAACCAATATCACTGTGAGATAGAGTACGAAATTAATGTGTCAAATACTTAATATGAATAAGAACAAACCTTAAATTCACTTCAATTAATGAATATATTAAAACTATATCTGATGGCTTCAAAAGTGATTTTCAGTTCAGTCTTTCAAAAGAAAGAAAGAGATTGAAAATTTCACTTAAAATGATAAAACAAAAACCATATAAACCAACAGTGTCTATAAGGCATTATTCAACTCAAAATATTAAAAATAAATATCAATATAAGTCCTTCAGGATGAGGGCTGACTTTAATAATCATATTGTCTGTCTGAAAAAAAAAAAAACATCTCACAAACAAAAATAAACAAAACAAAAAAGTAGGGACATCTGTGAAAACCTTAATGAAGAGGTATACGTTTAAAATAAATCTTTTGCCAGGATATACTGTAATATGAATTATTTTAATATTTACAATTAAATTGAAATAAAATAAAGGAACAAATCTAACAAAGGAATCATCTAAATTGTCAAACTATCATATATTTTTAAAATTTCCTAGGTCTCGAGAATCAGTGAAATACAGAAAATGACTGCAGAGCTCGCTTTTTTTTATTGAGTAGCTGAAGTAATCAATTACTTAATTAATTGGGGAACATTTAAAATCAGTCTCGGGTGAGAAACGAGTTATGACCAGCAATAATCAACAGCACTGTAAAATAATCAGTATTGATTCACTGCCCCTCGAGAGCCAGACACTGAACCAGCAAACCATAATTTGTATGTGAGACAGTGTAGGTGTCTGGGACACGGTGTACGTGAGTGTAGGAAGTGCTTCTGTGCTGGAAAGCACATCACTGCACAATGCCACGCGTGAAGCTTAAAATAGCAGTTTGGCATCGGTTTTGGGATCAATTTTGGATTCAGTTTCACTTTAAAGACCCCATGAAATGGCTTGACGACTGCAGTTTTCTTTCCTAGATTGAAAGTGGACCATATCCAAGAGGTCAATAGCCTTGAGCCTTTGGTCCATTTTACAGTAGACTGTAAATTTTAAAGGTCTAGATCTGCTAAAATTTATTTTCTCAACTTTAAGGTGCGGCCACTTTAGAGTAATTTAGTGAGCAAAAAAGGTCCACTTCCTATTATCAATAGCATAGCGATCTATAAAGCACACCGAAGTCATTTTCAAACCAAGTTGGTCAGTGCTGAAAATTTGCATTACCAACTTGCTTATAGTTGAACGTACTGAAATGACAGGATTGTGTCGAGCAATTGCAAATGTGATTATCCTTAAAGCTAACAAACGTGCTAAAAGTAACAAAACTCCAACTTTCTGTTTCAGCTTTTTAAGTGTGCTGGTTTATAAATTGTATGTGTGTGTTTGTGAAAGCAAGTTATGCCACAGTCCTCGAACGGAAGGCAGGATATTAATATACTAAGCACACAGGTAGTGTGTATGCATGTTTGTACACTACTGTAATTATGTGTCAGAGTCTATTTTTACCCACAGTGCTTTTCTGCACAGTGAAGGTCGCAGGAAATGCCAGAAACAGCTCATTCTTCAGTGTGACTCAGCGCTTTGAGAAAGCCGAGGAGTGAATTATAAAACTGCTAGGAAGGACAAGATGGACCAATCAACCAATTAAGAGGCCATTTCATGGACACACACCACCACAAACATAAGCCTTACCTGTCCCTCCTCTCTGTACGACCAACGTGGCCTCTGCCCCAACAGGACACTCTTTTAGCAGCTCCACCACCTGCGTGTGTGGCAGGGTTAGTGCGGGTTGCTGGTTAATTTCCACAATCAGATCCCCCTCACACAGCCCCGGGCATCCCTGCGCCTCCAGAATCTGCTTCACCCTCTGTCCTCCATTACTGTCTGCTATGGTGAATCCAAACCCATCCGCACCTTTCACCATGGTAACCGTTAGAAGCTCTCCACCAGCTGCTCCTGACGATGCCATTGAGACGCTGTCCTCCAGCGGTCCGGCGTCCAGGTGGGTGTCTCCAGGGTGGGGCTGCGGCAACGTAGTTTGGAGGGGGTCGATGAAGCGAGCCGTGCGGGAGATGTACTCCATGTAGCTGTCGTAGCTATTCCTTCCGTTGACCAGCAGAGGGCGCTCAATGAGGCCGAGGGGGGATAGCAAGGTGCTGGCTGCATCCTCTGGGTCGTAAGGAAGAGGGTAACCCCTGCAAAGGACGAGGGTTACGCTTTGTCCGATTGGCACAGACTGGAAAAGTTTCACCACATCAGCGTGGGTGGTGCCCAGGACACAGACGTCATTAATGTAGACGATTACGTCTCCTGGAAAACAGTTAGACAGAAAGAAAGATACATTAGCATATATTAGCTCTGGTAGATATGCAGCCCAGATGCAAAGGATGTTCCAAAAGGTAGGATTAATTACCTTAAACATAATTATGCCTCTTTGCAAGATACTTCATTCCCAGAATGCATTACAATGAGCACAGAATGCTTCCAAGATGGTTGATGAGTCAAAAATTTTTGATTCATAGTTCAATCTGATTACAAGAAATATGTTTATTATTTGTGTGTAATTTTGTGCTTATGGCAGGGTTAAGACATTAGCTTAGCATCATGCTAATGTCATATTATCAGTTTAAACTATCTGCTCTATTATTTGTCTGTGCTGTGTACTGTGCTTCTAAGAGTGCTAATTCGTTAGCTTAACAACACACTCAAACTCTATTAGTTTTGACTGTCTGCTCCATTATGCGCTTGTGTTGCGTATTTTGTCCTTACGAGAGTGAGAAGTCATTGTTTAACTAGATGCTAATGTCAAACTATCAGTTTTTCCATTCTTTTTGTGTGTTGTGTATTTTTGTGCTAATGGAGTGCAAAGTCATTAGCTTAGCATGTTGCCAAACAATCTATTTTGACAATTATTTTGATTATTTGTGCTGTATATTGAGAGTGCTAAGTCATTAGCTTAGCAACATGCTAAAGTCAAACTATACATTTCGACTATGGCTTTAGTAATCAACTGAAATGCTGATGGAATTTCTATCATAATTTGGAACTCATCCTGTTGGGCTCAATATGAATCCTTTAAGAATGAACTGTCTCAAGATTCCAATTTAATTTGTTTCAGTGTATTTATTTTGAGAATATTACATTTTTTTCATTGTCATTTTGATTATTGTGTTCATATCTCCTGTGTGCTTCACATGAGAAATGACATTTGTGTGGCTTGCTGCCTGTGTAGAATGTTTTTAAATCAATTGTTTTGCCCAACAAAAAGGAATCAGAGAGTGAAACAGTTTACTAGGTTTGGAAACAGAGCTATAAGGGAAAACAGAAATCCCAATAAGAACGGTTTCTTTAATCAGGGTGGAAAACTTTCCCCAATTTGCAACGATTTTAGTCATCCAATATTTATTCTTGTCGTCTCCCCTTGCAACTGTGACAATTACAGTGCACCAATTTGAAGGAACAATTTGAGGGACCAACTCAATCCTTCCCCAAATCCAAAAGTGTTGCTATGCCTCAAGCCCTAATTGTGATCTTCACTTCTCTTTTATCAAGTAGTTTACCATTTCTTCTAATGTTTGTTCACTCATTCAATTTGCCCGGAATGTGAAATCGAGCTTGTGTAATGAAAAGCAAATGCATTAACGTATATTTTGGGCCTAATTTAGGCCATCTTTGAATGCTGAAAAAGAATTGAATATTACAAATGCAATTATTATGGAAATTATTCTGAAAATCCGCAAATGTATTTGTGGGATAAACAAGATCACGGGTCGGTGTGTATGTTGTGCTCAGGCCCGGCTCCACCTTAGAAATGTAAGGTGGGTCAAGTGAAATTCCTGGTGGGCCCAGAGTTTTATGGTTTAAAACTGTTTGAATGCTTAAGTCAGATTAAGGCAGATTTTGAGACTTAAATCAGGCTTTCCAGATCAAAATAACAAGCAGTTTTTTGATGTCAAGTGGCGGAAAATGATGTCTCTCAAAATCTGCAGCTCAAACATTGAAATCAATTATTTGGTGTGGGGCCAAGCTTCAGAATGGGTGGACCAGGCCTGGTTGTGTTACTGGTTTCCTGGAGACTTTTCATGCAGTGCCTTACGCATCTATTGATAGGCCTGTCCCCTCCTGACTGTTGTGTGCAGAAATTTTAATTAATCTCGGTAAATACGTTCGACATTTGCCTAGAGCCTCTGGTGTTCCAATCGATAATTTCACATGCTTCCAGAGAGCAAATGATATTGGTGTGACCTCACTGTTTCACATCTAACTTTATGTCAGCATCAATCTGGGCCAAAGCCCCACAGGGCAAAGCAGATCACAACATTCCTACAAACAAGACATTATCATCCACTTAAAATTCAAACTTACCTCTATGGTGTCAAGGATAATTTTAACAGCTCCCAGATTAAAGCTTAGAAATGAATATGAAACATATTCTGTGTAGTACTGTGCTTTAGAATTTGTTTGTGTATGATAGGACTGGATAATAAAAGGCAGTGAAAGTGTAAAAGTTCAAACTAGGGCTGGTTTATAAATATCGCCTTTTTTGCAACTTGTATGAGGGAATGTAAATGATGTATTAATAGGCCGTATGATTTCAACTTTAATGGCAAAAATTGAATACTCTTAAATGAGAGAAATACTCTTTCTTCTGTGGAAAACATGCCAAGTGATTTTTTACTACATTTTTAGTTAAAGTTTTAGTTCTTAAATTAAACATTTGGAATTTTCACTAGGCTAAAATGTCTGTTCGGTTGAAATTACATATATATATATATATATATATATGAAATTTCAACCGAACAGACATTTTCATGACATAGAAGGTAGTATATATATATATATATATATATATGAAATTTCAACCGAACAGACATTTTCATGACATAGAAGGTAGTATATATATATATATATATATGAAATTTCAACCGAACAGACATTTTCATGACATAGAAGGTAGTATATATATATATATATATATATATGAAATTTCAACCGAACAGACATTTTCATGACATAGAAGGTAGTATATATATATATATATATATATATATATATAACTATCCTTCTATGTCATGAAATTCCTCTTCATTTTTTGTATTCAAAACTACAGCTGAACTAGTCTTGTTCTGAAGAGGCTGCGTAAAACTAATGACAGCAAGACAAAATAAGAGGTGCTTTGGGAACTGGCGTCTGAGACATCTTTTGTCTGCGCATGCATGCATGGAAACCCAGAGAAGCACTGCTCTGTGACCGGCATTCTAAACAAACACAATCAATACATACACAATCCCCCAAACATTGCTGCTGAGCCACAATAGACGTCCTACACAAATGAAGCTCTAAACAAGAAATGCAGAGATCCTCCAGCAGGCATATGACTTGTGTGCTTCCTGTCCCACTGCTGCACCTGATTCAACTCATTATCTGCTTGTTAAGTTCTTTATGAGAGGACTCAGGCACAGATGTGAGGGGCAGAGCAAACATCAGCACCGCAGAGGCATCTATAGTGGGCGTGGATGGGGTGGATGACAGGGCTCTAAGATGCAGGAAGTGAAGCATGTCACGCAGCAAATCACAGCACTTTGAATGATAGCTTTAATTTATCAAAAAAGCACATAGCCAGGAGTACTGGAGAGAGAGAGAAATACATTTACGTCACATTAACTTTAATTTGTGGATGAGGTTTTATACAGTTATGATTATTGTGTTGTCTAGTGTTGTCTTGTAAGTATCAAAAATATGAGTTATATTAACAGTGTGATTTGCCTTAACAAACACCGCTTATGTATAGAATTGTTAGAAAATGTAAATAAACTCTTGTATATTCAAAACTAGTAACGATCAACCAATAATTATTTTCTTGCAATGGAAAAATGGCCAATATTAAATTTCTATACTATTTTTGTCTAAATAAATTAAACATAAAACACTAAATCAATCATTTGAATGAACATTCAAAATTAAATATTCAATATCTATGGTGCCTGGCAAGGGCCGGGTTCTGTTCACTTAGTTTTGTTCTGATAATATATTGTGGCCACAATATCATTTTGTCTATGTAAAAGAATCCTTATGTCATAGCCTTTTCTTAAGTTTCATTTATTTTTTTTGATCTTCTCTAAATGTTTATATTATCATATTTAATTTCAGTTGGGCTAGTTAGTAATATATTAGTAAGGATAATTCTGAAAATATAATTAGTGGTGTTTCGTTCTTGAATGAATCCGTGTTTTTGGATTATAACATCCAAAATTTGCAACTAGTTAATTGGCTTAGAGGGACATACTCATTCTAGAGACCATCTAGAATTGGTCTTGTGTGGATCTGTGTAGTACAGGATGAGTCATTAATATTTTAGTCAGACTAAAGGTGAGTTTTAATCAACATTTCGAGGCGGATTAGCATACAGATTAGCCTCAAAGCGAACATACATGGACTAAAATCAACAACACTCAAATTTACATGGAGTCTTCAAAGGTTACTGTACATTCCCCAATACTGGTGATGGTTGTGTATTGTATGTATGTTCATGTGCAAAGGAGGATGTTTGTGTCCACAGCGTGCTTCCTCAATAAATACTCTAATCCAGCAGAATTGAATATTGTGTAGACCTGAGCGTGTGTGTCTGTGAAGTAGGACAAGGAATCCAGAGGGAGTGTGAAGGATGGAAGAGAGGAGCAGACAGGAGAGGAAAGGAGCAGAGAGGATAATTTCCACTACTACCAACAACAATATTACAATAAAGCGGCATCATGGGAGACGCATTGAATATATTCTGAACTCTGCACTGTGGGTCCCTCTGAATGTATGAGATATTTCAATGCTGATATGTGTGTGTGTGAATAATGCTGCCGCAGTCACACTTCCACTAGGCTGGATTGGAGTTGCAGGGTTTTAAAGTCCCACTGTGATTAATGGACACCTGCCCTGCTGTGGATAACGCACAAAGCCAATAAATACACTGTCCGTAAATGCTTTTAACCCCTGGATGTCCCTAACGCACTATCAACCAATAAAACGACTGATTCACACTGTAACCTTGTCAGTAGTGTGGGCACAAACAGAGACTGAGAGAAACTGGCCAACAGGGAGCTCTGTTTGAGTGAGAATAGCACATTAGCGCCGTTCAAACATTGACCTGTAAGTGTGTATGTGTTTGTTTACCTGTAGCCATTTTCCCATCCTGTGCAGCAGGCCCGTCCGGAATGACGCTTTTGACCTGTAGAAACTCATCCGGCTCATCACCGCCGATGATAGTGAAGCCAAATCCCATGTTGCTTTTCTGGAGCGCTGTAGACAGAAAGCTGCCCTTCAGCTGCGTAGGGTCCCGTGTGAACAGAGGCTTCTCTGCCAGGGCGAAGAAATGCAGATAGAAACATGAGATTGTAATCAAGCAGAAGATATCCAGAAATTAATGGGTTGCTTTGTAAAAGCCACTCCAAACCCATCAAAAGCAGCAGATCACATCACACTGGGGAATTGTGGGTAGAAGGCCAAGCGCTCTGCTTACAGCCAAACATACAAGAGCAGAGTGGGACATGATGGCTTGTTTTTTGCTCAAACCTCAGTTTTGGCTCTTTAGGCATACTCCAATGTTACACTCAACAGTGTTTAGCCTTGTCCAGGGCCATCTCTCAAGACAGCCAAGACTTAAGCAAAAAAAAGCCAAGAGAAGAACCAGCACAGGCAGAGCGGTTCTTCTGCTCTCTCAGAGTGGAGAAAAGCAGTCTCAAAAACTGTTCTTGAGAAGCCGTTTCGCCGTAATTGCACACCAACAAGGACCTTTGTACTGAAGAGCTGCTTCTTCTAAACTGAAGAGGTGCCTACTTCAGTACACAGTATGAAGTTACCATATGCCAGCCATAGTCACTCCATCTTACTTTCTTATTTGAGAGGTTCTTAAGTCTTTTTTTCGCCATCTTCAAGGCTAAATCTAGTCTTTTAGCAGTTTCTGCCATGCGTTTGTTAGGGACAATAGCTGGTCCAGATACCCTGCTGAAAGACCAGCATGAATTTCCATGCTAATCCATGCTTGTTTGGTGCTGGTCTACCTGATGAACAAGCACCAGCAATACGTAGCTGGAGCAGCTGGTTGACCACGGTAGCCTTGTTGGTTAAAATAGTAAAGTTGGTAGATTGTCTGGATGGTTTTAAAGTCAACACAAAATGACATACACAACTCATTTTACCTCTGAAATTGGATGTTTTTCAGAGAGAAACAGGATATTAAATGAAAATCAAAGACTTGATTTTGTCTATCGAGAGCTGATTGCATCTTAAAAAGCGTGATGTATCGTGTTGGCATGACGTCTTCAGAAAGGATTTTGGGGGACTAACAGTCAGTCGGGATATATCTGTGTATAGTGCTTTTGAAATATGACGTAAACCCCAAGCTGTGAATATAACATTATATTAATTACATTATGAATAATGATATAAACAATTAAAGCTACCTTAATATTAACTTTGTTAAAATATTAAAGCCTAAATATTAAACTGGATAAACTTATTAGCCACAAATCTAGTTGGTAGTTGTTGGTTACTTGGCTTACGGAAACAATAACCATTTGTTATAAACCAGCATCCCAAACGTATGATGGAGACTAGTTATGCTAGTCTATTCAGCAGGGTAGGTGTACTCATATGTATCCTGGAAGCGCAGGCAAAAAGTAAAATACAAAACCAAAAAATGAAAAGCCAACAAAAAGTCTCCACTGGTTCCACTGAAACTGAGAGATTGTTCCTTAAAGGGACTTAAGGACTATGCAAAACAGGCCAGGCGAATAGACTCCTGCTGTAATCTCCCCCCGCACAAAGGGGGCACCGGTCTAGGGACGTACCATGCAGTCCAAACACACCGGCCCGGTACAGGGGGGCTTCGGACAGGTCAGTGAGACTGTGAGAGCGCTCGGGTGCGGGACCCACATATGCCAGTCTGGCCCTTGGTAGGGTGGCAGAGGAGGGGCTCTCCTCCACTGTTACAAAGAACAAAAACCCTCAACTCACACAGGAAATCGAGAAATGTCATTGAAAGATATAAGGTATGTCTACTATGGACATAGAAGAGTTACATTTCAACAGGAAATCTAAAGTGAGTTTGTCAATTTGAACACCCCTGTTGGTTCAGAAACAACTGTGAATAATCTCTGGGGTTGCATCCTCAACTCACAAAGGAAATCTGTAAATGGCATTGAAGGATACAAATTTTTGTGTTACTAGGGTGATTTTGCCAAGTTGAACATCCTTGTTGTTCCTGGAAGAATGCTCCCAACAATCAGATTTTAGATTTAGGCAGTGTGTCCACCAAAGTGGTTTTTCCAGAGGCCAGCATATTTTTCCAATTGTTTTGAATGGAAGCACTGCGTTTTTAAAAGGGCAGGTTTGTAACGAGTTGCTGAGCATCTATTTAATGCTGAAGCTCTGGTCGCCTAGAGTTGAAGAATGTTCAACTTTGGGTAAAACGCAGCACTGATCACCATCACTTTTTATTTCATTTTCATTTTTCATCATTTAGCAGACGCTTTTATCCAAAGCGACTTACAAGGGGAGCAATTAGGGGTTAGGTGTCTTGCTCAAGGGCACTTTAGCCATGGCATCGAAGGTGGAGAGAGTGCGGATATTCCGTATCATAGCAAGCGAAGTTTCTCAACCGAGAAAACTCTCAATTGCCCACAGCTAGGCGTTTTCAGCTGGGTAAAAATGCTTCGGTGGACACACGGCCTTATGGATAGGGCTGGAGGTGAAGCCTCAAGAATATTAACATCGTTTAATTTTTCTTTTGGTTTATGGATAGTTATGGTTATGGTTTGTGTCAAGGTAACTTAGGTGCCAACAAAATATGTTGATCCAGGAACATGTCCTTCTTGGCAATTTGCAGTCACCACAAAGGCTAATCTACTAATGAAAAGAGGAGGTATAGATTATAGATTAAAGGAGTATGCTCTGTATTGTCTACATTTAACATCTAAGCAACTGAGCATCCAGATCAAGCAAATGATCAGGATGCTCAGTCAATTTTTTCTGAAATCTCAAGGTACTGTACCTCTCTCTTGTGGACACATGGTCTGACACTACATGGCTAAAAGTCACCGTGATTTTGCCAAGTAAGACATGTTCCTGGTACAACATCTTTTGTTGATCCTGAAAAAACATTCTATGAGTAGGGATACTCCAAAACCTAACCCTACTCATAACATCCATAAAATCAGAGCGAAATTATAGGTGAAAATGAATAGTGTAAAAGCCCTTGTTTTAAGGCTAAACTTGATATTAACGGTAAACCTACCCACTAATCTGATTGATTGACTGGAATGTTGTTCCAGGATCAACAAGGAACATGTTCTACTTGGTGAAATCACACTAAACATGTGGACACCCCCTTCTAACAAACCAGACTTCAGAAGTCTAATGAAGACAAATCTGAGTAAACACAGTAACTGCATTAACAGTATATAGTACTTCCATGTACCTCCATTCTTGTGGAGGGCTATTTTCTACTTAAGTATGACTCTGGTCTCTGGTATGGAAGAGCTTGACTGGCCTGTACAAAGACCAGACCTGATCACCTATCGAAAACCTTATGGATAAAGTGGAACACAGACAGTGACTTAACTGATGCTATTGAGTCTAAATTGGAGAATATCCCTCCAGACATGATGTAGTGGACAGCCTTCCCAGATGAGTGAGAGCTGTTGAGAGCTCATTAATGGCTATGGTTTTGAAATGAAATGAGTAACAAGCACATATATGGTGTTCAGGTGTCCACATATAGTCCTTTTGGCCATATAGTGTAGGAATGTTGGAGGTTTCTAGTGCAGCATGCTCTCTCTGAAACATGGACTGAAACAAGTTAGAGAAAGTTCTTCTTGTTAACATCCCTTCTACTCTCTTCTTACCTTTATGTGGGTAGCAGCATGACCATGCTGAATGGATAAACTTAAACAGGAATTATTACAAGACATAATTCTAACCATAATCAGTCCAAGGTCATAAATTTGAAAGGAGACATTCGATGACTGAGTCTCAGAGAAAACAGGAAGTGCTCAGACTTAGCTAGAATAGTCTATACAGCTATATTTACAGAAGTAGTGTCATTATTTAATCATTCTAGTGCCCATCTAAATCTAAATGTTATTCCATGGAACACAAAAGGAGAAATTCTGAATGAAATACTGTTTTATTCCCTCCATGCACTTACAATGAATAGAGATAAAGGCTTTCAAGCTTTAAAAAGGACGTATAAGCATAACAAACAATAAAATTGTCCATATGACTTATGTGTCATTTATAAGGCATACCTCATTTATAGTCATTACTCAGAGAAAAGTGAAAAAAGCTATTTGTGAATAAATGGCTCATTTGAGTTTAATATTGGCAATAAATCAGGTGATCAGGTTCACAAACTGATTTTTTCACCCTCATTTAGTTCTCAGGTTCAGTTCAATGACAATTTTTTTTGAAGCTTGAAAACCATACAGTTTCCAAAAACATGTGCATGAGTAAATATTGACAGAAATTTCATTTTTGGGTGAAGGAAAACTAATAATTCCAAAGGTCTGGCTGTAAGGTAGTCATATGCTTAAGAATAAGTTCACTCACAGATGGTACACTACCAAAGACGACGTCTGAGCTTAGATGTGTTTCTATGGAGACAGACACTGAGCTCATAAGAGAAATAATAATAGTCATGACCATCAAGGCTCAATGAGGAATTCCAGCAGATTTAATGTTAAACATGTCATTGCATGGAGAGCAGATAATTGTTATTATGATGACATCAGTGTGCCTAAGATAAGGTGGTTGATAACACCAACATTTTTAACCAGATTTGCATTAATACAACACCTTAAAATTCAACAGGTAATTTCTCAAGGTATCAGAGATACTTTACCTCTATAGACTGTAGGTAGGGGGAGAGAGGACAAGCCCTGACTCTGCATCTGCTGCTGCTGTTGCAGTCTTCTCTTGGCCTCTAAAACTGGGTTCTCAAACTGAGTCCTTCGGTTTATGTGACTGCAATCAGAAAACCAGAAACAGAGACTCGTTCATGTGAATTTCTTGAGTGGCTACTTGAAAATACACGAGTATTCAACAGATGAGCCACCTAGCGATCTGCCTTCGAGGGAGCATTTTAACTGAAATGGAGCACTATAGGCCGCAGCTATACCTACGAAAGCAGCTATTTTATGAAATCTGTCCACTTCAACTGCCCAAAATCTGCAGACTAGCTATGACATTCGGCAACAAATAAGGGCAAACACATTAGCAATGTCATGTAGTGTTTTCCAGCCTAACTAATTTTTCTTCAGGACCTGGATTTTATATTGGACACCAAATGGTGAGCAAAAACTGTTACATTTCAGTAGCTATTAAAGTGCAAGTCAATGCAAATCCTTTTGCCCACCCAATTTACCGCCCCCATGTAACAAACAAGAATTGACACAAGCCATTAACGTTATTCCCTACACATTCCCCACAAAGCATGAGTGTTCATTTTTATACCCTTTAACAAGTAATTTAAAATCAAACAGGCTGTGGTCATTGAGTAAAATAAAGCCAGTTAGTCACTATCTTTGTTGAAAGAGTGATGTAAGAATGAGATCAGACAGTAATGAGAGCATCCTCTGATCTGGAAGAAAAATGGCTCTCTTGACTGTCTGTACAACACTTGCTGTCAAAGTTAATTCAATCTGTTTTAAAAAGCACTGTTGAAAACCATGCCATTTGAAAGTACAAAGACAATTAGGCACCATTAAAAGGCATTCTGTTGAAAAGAGGTAATGCTTTCTTGTAAAGACGAGGCATTTGTAATTACAGCTTTGTGCCAAGTCTATGCAAGGTCAACTTTTGGAGACATTGGTTTTAGATTTCTTTTGAGGTCTAAAGCCTGAAATTGATTCAACAGATCAAAGTATAATGAGCAAATGGATTTTGTCCCTAGTACTTTAACACATTAGGCCAAGGTTTGGCAAAGTAGAAACCCGCCTCGGAATTGGTTCTACCGACTGTAAGGGTAAAGTGATGTCTGTTTAACCTGAAAATACACACACAACACAAATACAAATGATAAGCTTCATGCATAATGTTCTTGTTAAGTGTCTCCTCTAAAAAGCCACTAGACACAGATTTATAGTAAATTACAGTCATTTCACACCAGATGCAGCTTCTGATCTTTTCAGCTGTCATCTTCCAGAACATAAAACCCACAGTTGTACATTTACCACTGAAGATGGGCTTTTCTTCCTTTCCACATATAGACAATCAAAAAGAGTTTAAATAATAGCTTTTGTTACTTAAAAAAATTAATTAAAAAATGATTATTAATTTAGTTAATATGTATTACTAATGCATATTGCATTATGAAGGAAATATAATCAAAATGAAATGCTTTCTTAGGAAATATTTAGACAGACATACAGAGGGAAAAATGAACAGACAGACAAACACACAGGCAGATAGATGGACAGACAGAAACATAATTCTCATCACTTCATAACATTAAGGTTGAACCACTGTACTCACATGAACTGATTTAAATATGTCTTTAGTATCTCTCTGGGCATCTGAAAGTGTTAATTATCTTACTGTCAATAGAGCCATCGGATTTCATCAAAAATATCCTAATTTGTGTTCAGAAGATGTCTTAGGGGTGTAGAACGACATGAGGGAGAGTAATTAATGACAGAATTTTCATTTTTTGGGTGAACTAACCCTTTAAATAAAACAAAATAAAATAAATTAATAAAAAAATGTAATTAAAATAAAATAAAAAGACATACAGAGGGAAAATGGACGGACTGACAGACAGATATACACACAGGCAGATAGACAGACAAACAGAAAGATGGATAGACAGATAGATGGATAGATAGATAGACAGAAGGATAGGCATAGAGATAGATAGATAGATAGATAGATAGATAGATAGATAGATAGATAGATAGATAGATAGACAGACAGATGATAGATAGATGATAGATAGATAGATAGATAGATAGACAGACAGACAGACAGACAGACAGACAGACAGACAGACAGACAGACAGACAGACAGATAGACAGACAGATGATAGATAGATGATAGATAGATAGATAGACAGATAGACAGACAGACAGACAGACAGACAGACAGACAGACAGACAGACAGACAGATAGATAGATAGATAGATAGATAGATAGATAGATAGATAGATAGATAGATAGATAGATAGATAGATAGACAGATAGAGACAAACAGACAGACAGACAGACAGACAGATGATAGATAGATAGACAGATAGAGACAAACAGACAGACAGACAGACAGACAGATGATAGATAGATGATAGATAGATAGACAGATAGACAGACAGACAGACAGACAGACAGACAGATAGATAGATAGATAGATAGATAGATAGATAGATAGATAGATAGATAGATAGATAGATAGATAGATAGATAGATAGATAGATAGATAGATAGATAGATAGATAATATGTTTATTAAGTTTAAAGGGTTGGTTCACCAAAAAAATTAAATCTGTCATTAATTCCTCACCCTCATGTCGTTTCACACCCGTAAGACTTTCGTTCATCTTCGAAATGCAAATTAAGATATTTTTTGATGAAATCCGATGGGTCAGTGAGGCTCAGCAAGATAATTAACACTTTCAGATGCCCAGAAAGCTACTAAAAACAAATTTAAAACAGTTCATGTGATTACAGTGGTCCAACCTTAATATTATAAAGTGATGAGTTATGAAGCTTTCAGTGCATTTGAAAGTGTTAATTATCTTGCTGGCTTCACTGAGCCATCGGATTTTATCAAAGATATCTTAATTTATTGATAATAAATACCCAACAAAGCAGTTTGGCTGATTTTTTATGATTACAATTCAATGACAATGAAGTGCCATAATCCCGTCTGAGGACACCTGGCGTGGATGCAGTGCTGCATTTATGATGCAGTTGGAAAGAATGTGTGGGGTTGTGTATCCACATGATACTACAGCTGCATTATTGGCTCTAGGCTTGCTGTTCCCCTCTGTCCTGGGAGGACGAGCAGCCAAGCAAGCCATACTATAAATAGTCCCACCTCACCCCAGACTGTGCATTAAGCAAGAAAAATGATGGCACACACATGAAAACACACTGCGAACTGAATTAGGAAATACCGGAGCAGCTGTTTTTCGTCCTGAGCATGGTGCAGCAGCTATATAACCAATTAATACAGAGCTGTGAGAAAATGTGCCATAAACTGTGTGTGTTAACTCAAGCACTTGAACTTACTCAACATAGTAGGTTCCATAAATAGGGTCATCGATTTTCTCCCAGCCATAAGGAAGCTCTGAAAAACAAACAATAAATACTTCCACTTAAACGTTTAATTTAAAGTTAGATGTGTTAGTTATAGAGTAAAAATGGTTTCATTACTATGTATCAGCTTGTTATCTGAAAAGGGTGCCATTTGGGCTTTGAGTGTCTCCATGACTTACTGAGGTAATTATCAGAATACTGAGCTTCACATTATTATTTGATAGATTTAGAGTGCAAATGCAAAATAACTTTTAAAATAAAGCATTCATTTGATTCAATTTTTCACAGTCTTTCACAATATCATCTAATTTGCAGGCCCCCATTTATCACCATGACATTTTAATGGGTCATACAGAATAAAAAATGTTGCTTTTATTGAAATTAAAATAGTGCTTTCATTGTCTTAGATTTTTTTTTCTAGACATGTTTTTGAAAATTGCAAAATTTATCTTTGTCCTTGTACTTTTTTTGTTCACTTCCATTATAATGTGACATTTCTACCTTTAAAAACAATGGTCTGATTTTTAGACATCTTAATAGCTGAAAAATATTGTTCTTTGCACCAAACACAATACTATTTGTGATATGCTAATTAAGACAGACAATTTTGAAGAAATACAGATAGATAGATAGATAGATAGATAGATAGATAGATGATAGATAGATGATAGATAGATAGATAGATAGAGTGAGATAGATAGATAGATAGATAGATAACGACAGACAGATAGATAGATAGATAACGACAGACAGATAGATAGATAGATAGATAGATAGATAGATAGAGAGAGCGAGATGATAGATAGATAGATAGATAGATAGATAGATAGATGATAGATAGATAGAATGAGATGATAGATAGATAGATAGATAGATAGATAGATAGATAGATAGATAGATAGATAGATAGATAGATAGATAGATAGATAGAATGAGATGATAGATAGATAGATAGATAGATAGATAGATAGATAGATAGATAGATAGATAGATAGATAGATAGATAGATAGATAGATAACGACAGACAGATAGATAGATAGATAACGACAGACAGATAGATAGATAGAGAGAGCGAGATGATAGATAGATAGATAGATAGATAGAGAGAGAGAGCGAGATGATAGATAGATAGATAGATAGATAGGTAGATAGATAGATAGATAGATAGAATGAGATGATAGATAGATAGATAGATAGATAGATAGATAGATAGATAGATAGATAGATAGATAGATAGATAGATAGATAACGACAGACAGATAGATAGATAGATAACGACAGACAGATAGATAGATAGATAGATAGATAGATAGATAGATAGTTTTCACAATTTGAAGTAACCTTTTCAAATTAAATAAATAATTTAGTAAACTAAGAAATAATATTCTTAGCATAGTATTAGCATAAACGGCACTGTATCCTGAGAATATCCCGTTTTCATTGTCTATCCCAACACGATCTGTTGCTTAATAAGGAAGGGTGCATTGAGTTCGTGTCACCTCATATATAATAAGACTTACAATTCATTGGTCACAGAGACTGTGTCATTCGGCTCAAATCTTATTATTAATATTTAGACTAAAATATACACATACGCGCCCACACTTGAATACACACGCTCCATATAACATGCACACATGCTGAGCTTCTAGACGAAAGTGTCAAGGAAACACAGCGTAATTACAAACATGCACACACACACACACACATTATACATTCAGCAGCGTGGAACAGGGTGAAATACCAGACTCTGTGTACATCACACACAACTTTGTAAATTACAAGTGACAGAAACTGTGCGATGTTCTCACTTAATCTGGCTAACACACACACACACACACACACACACACGCACAGATCAAAGCGCTGTTGGATATTACTCTACTGCTGTGCTATGAGCTGGTTGTCCTATTAAAATAAAAATCCACTTGTAAAGACAACCGAGTGCATGGATCAATCTTTAGGATGAACATTTAAAGGGATCTGAGCAAACCACAAGTATTAAACGGATGCTATAAGACTTTCACTTGTGCTATGAGCATGAATATATCAAATCATGCAACTTGTTGAGGAGAGGTGCATTACATTTATTGATTTTTTTTTAAACTTTTTTCCTTATAGGTGAAAAAAATACCATAGGTTTACAATGAAGGAGAGACCCATGTCATAATCTAGAGACCAGACTATCACAGAGCAGCACTTTACAGTAACCACTAGCAACCACCTTTAGGGCCAGATTTACTAAACAGGGCACATTAGCATGAGAAAACAACCCCCCCCCCCCAAAAAAAAATAGGAGAACACGGAAGAATTCCTCAATAACGTATATCCAAATTAATTTTGGACCCATGGTATTTCCCATATCTGATCAGTAATTCATCCGTAATTCTGCAGTGTGTACTGCTCCACAACATGTTTGATTTGTTGCCTCAGTTGGCTCTGCTGTAAAGGCTACACTATTTCAAAAATAGCTGCTGCCATGCTACTGAAAAATGAAGTTAAGTTGGCAGAAATGCAACTTTTATTAACTCCCCAACACTGCATGTCAGTCAGGTTGTCTTGTCCTGTCTAAGTGGGCAGTGATTGGCCAAAAAAAGCTGCTAAGTGGACCAGACTTCATACTCGTAGTTTGACAAGTCTACTTGACTATGCAAGACACCACAGACACTGTGCTGTTCTCAGATCAGCTCTCGGCCTCGTTGTCAGTTTAATTGAGAATTGAACCAATTGATCTTGACACTCAAACAGAGCACTGAGCTGAACTAAACATGTTTAGAAAAGAAGAGAAAGAGCAAAACACACAAATCGAAGAAATTAGCGCACTGTCATAAAAGATTATTACATAAAATCGCATGTTCTCCGTCATTCAAACTGCTGCCACGGAGGTCTGTGGGTTCAACTATGGACTCGGTTAACATGCAAGCAAACTCACACTCTGAGAACAACAAGTGAGTGATACGTGATACGTTCAAACCCAAATTTTAAATAACATTAACACTGATCTCACAGCCTCCAAATATAGAGTAACCCGCCCTATGTGGCCCATTGGGAATCGTGAGCTCAAGCTAATTACCTTCTTCAATATTTGCATTTAGTTTGCACAATATTTAAATAATCTTGCTATTTAAAAACCTGCCTGCCCTTTGCAGTAAAAACAGGCAGCAGTATCTTTTTGTTAAAAGCTTTGACCTTTACGAAAATGAGGGGGGTGGAGATGAGAAGGGAGGAGACGAAGGAAACAAAAAGTATGAGGGAGAAACAATATGAACTAAAGCTTTATGGTTTGCTGAATCAATGTTTGAAAAAATTCAAATGCTAAATGAGAGCAAAAAGTGGCTTTGGTGAATAATTGTAAAGAATTTACTAGGCAATTGATTGGTAACTGTTTTAGGCATTGTCATTGTTTAACAGTTACAATAGTTTTCTTTTATGACAAGAAGAAACAAAATTATTATTTTTTTTATTTTAGGGACAAAATCCTGATTTTCAAAAGGGACAAAAAATATTTATTTTTAAAAAAAAATACAGTAAAATATTCATTTAAATATTAACAATTTAAAATAACTGTTTTCTATTTTAATACATTTTAAAATGTAATTTATTCCTGTGTTGGCAAAGCTTTTGATAAAGCAGTAAAGCTTCTTTGATGAATAGTTCTCCAAAGAATCACCATTTATAAATAGAAATCTTTTGCAACATTATAAATTGCTTTACTGTCACTTTTGATCAATCGAATGAATGCATCCTTGCTAAATAACAGTATTGATACCTTAAAAAAAGAAAACAAAAATCTTACTGAGCCCAAACTTGTATGTGAAATGTATGTGCAGAAGCACATATATATATATATACATATACACTCTATATATATTGAAAAAGTGCAATAAGCAATGAACAATACCAACCAGCTATGAGGTGAAGCATAACAGGGAACAACTACATTTCCATGAAGCATTGCAAATTATATAATCAAATTAGAAATAAGGGTGTAATATAACACTATCGATTTAAAGTTGTTGATTATGTATATAGAAACAACATATTTTATGAGTTTATTGCGATTTATGCATATATACACAAATATTTGAGTATTTTGAGAGTGTAGGAAATCTAACTATTACATTCACAGTGTTTCATGGTAGAGATAGTTAACTTTTGTGGTGATGTGATTATCTGATTGGTGGATATTTCATTGCAAAATCATGGGTAATAAAGTTTTTCCACCAGGAATTCTACTGTTGAACATCATTATTAAAAAAAATAAGTTGAAATAATGGGATGGCTTCAAAAATAACAATAATAATATTTTTAAAAAAAGCATCTACCATTGATTACCAACCTAGGAATTCAATGTCTCTAATAGTTCATAAATTATCGTTAAAAATCAAATACCTTTTTTTTTTTTTTTTTTTTTTACCTCCAGAGCCCAACTGTTGCATATAAAGTGATCTGTCACATGACATTTTCATGGTCTTCAGAAGTGCCTGTGAAGCAAAAACGGCGGCATCTTGCGTATTAAAGACGAACGACTGACATTGAGATGAACAGGCACGGATTGCTTTCTCCAGGCATTAGAAGCATTTTTGAGAGATAAGGGAGACAGACTAAAACACAATGTTCTTTCAAACGAACATTTATGTGTCATGTGACTGTAAGGATAAACCCACTTCTGAAGGCAAGTAAACTAATTACTCATGAGAAAATGTACAAAACTGAAAGGAATGTCTGCAACAAAAAAAAAATACTGCTATCAGGGGACGTTTATGAACCAGAATATTCCATTTCAAATCCAATCTCAATTGTTACAGCTAGAGGAAAATGAGGCTTTTCTAAGAATGCACAATGGCACAAAATTGCTATGACACCTCATGCAACATGCATGAATAAACATCTCGGTGAAAATCACACCGCTGCGTGTTGTGGTGCGATGCTGTTGGGCTTTTGCATGAACATTTTGTTCATTAATTTAGCTAATTTGTACAATATCACAGAGAAAACAAAAATAATTCCTGTATTGATACAGCTGTCAAGTGATAAAGCCGCATCCATCCATCAATCCATCCATGCATCTGTTTCTGCAATCACATCTCCACCTGTTCCCAGCGAGTGTGAGCGCGTTATATTTTTTCGGGGTGCTTGCTGACAGTGACGGCTTCTGAAATGATGAAATGCAATGAAACACGAGCGACAGACACAGAGAGACATGTTAGTTGCGCTTATTCATTCACTCGCAAACCCAGGGAATTCGTACCATCAGAGAGAAACATCGACACAGGGAGAGAGGCGAGATGACAGGTAAACAGGAGAGACACTGTGGCATATCTACGGAAACTTCACTCCGTGCTGGGGTAAATATTCACGGGGAAACAAACAGTCTAGGAACACGAGCGTGACAGTATTAAAGAAAACAGCAGACGACTTTGATTTGCATCCAGAGCTGTGTCTGTGTCTTCCCTTCATTTTGGAAACAAAAGAGGGCGGCTGAGTTACGCAACGCACGCGTCCGCGCAAATCCGCAGTGATGCGTGTTTTCACAACACCGGCTGACAGGCCTTTGAACTGCGGGAATCCGCTGACATGTGAAATGCGTTGTTTCGCACATGCATGCTAACAAGCAGCACCTCATGCACTGGCACAGTTGATTATACTGCAAATTTGAAGTTAGATTTTAGTGCACAAATGTGTGAACTGAGAGGAAGGTAGAGATGAATAAATCCTCTTACAGCAAGTATAACAAAGGTGAATACACTTGCAGACATGATTAATTTAACAATGTGTTCACTTCGAGCTCAAGATCATTTCAAACACACTCATAAGTGCTAGAAGTAGAGTGTGAAGAGGAACCAAAAGAAAAATTGGATTGTTACACTTGCTAAAGAATATGTGAGTGGTGTTTGCCAGTGTGAAATTCACTGCCTTGATGCTAGAATGTTTTGCGGTGGTTGCCGAGGCATTGCCTTATGGTTAATAGGGTGCTCTGTGTGCTGTTGCTTTGCAGTTGCAAAGGAGTGGATGGTAGATGGTTGCCAGGATGTCCTGGGTGGTTGACAGGGTGTTGTTATACAGCTACTAGGGTGTTTCTAGGGGGTTGGTAGGGCTTTATTACACAACAACGATGTACTAAAAATGGAAAAGTTTTGCATTTTTCGCGTAAAGACGTCAACGTTGTTCACACAGATTCGCAGAAATGACTAAAAACACTATATTATGCATGCCAGGCTAGCAGTTGGCGATGTAAAGAAACACCAGGCACTAGAGCGCTGCATTGGGATTTGGACGCAAATCTCTTAAGATTGGGCGGTTTTAATTTTGCTTTAGGTTCACAAGAGACACGAGTTTCGGGGGAAGGGTGACCTTTGACCGAACGTATGACGTTGGACGAAATTCATTTTTCATTTTTCTGACCTGCGTTTTGTTTTGCTCTATCCTTTGGGCTTCCATGTTCGTCAATTCTCACCTAAACTTAAGCTATGCCAACACCATTCGTCCTAAGTCGGGTCAGAGGTCACCGGTGAGCCAGAACTCGACTCTCTTGTGAACAAGCATACGACCATTGCCTAATTCATAAAGTTTTAAATATGGATATTTTCAGTGTTGGGGGTAATGTATTACAAGCAATGCGACTTATGTATAGGATTACTTTTTTCAAGTAGCGAGTAAAGTAACGCATTGCGTTTAGATTTGCTACAAAATTAACGTAAGTTAATTGAATAAGTGCTGCTTATTCATTTCACTTTTGGTGTGAAAGGGTCTTTAAAAATGACAAAACAAACAAGCCCAGCCCAGGTGAGAAAAAGTACGGCAAAAGTAACCCAATTCATAAGAAGTAACACAATTGGTTACTTTTTCAGGGAGTAACACAATATTCTAAAGCAAAAGTAACTTTCCCCAACACTGGATGAAGTTATTATGGGATAATTTTCATTTTTGAGTGAACTATTCCCTTAAACAACAAGACAAGGCGATGTAGCTGTTAAAACGAATAAAGAATACCAGTCAAAACAGCAATCTTTGTCCCCTTCACCATGTCTAAAGTTGATGGCATGCCCAGCTTGGAAACTCGGGTATCAAAACGATCTCTGCCTTGAGATGGTATCCAATTTCCGACTAGGAAATTTGTAATTATGATAATTCCGATAACAAGTGAAGGCTGCATTAACCCCAATTCTCTCCAGAATTAAGTCCCAGCCCCGCTCCAACACACCTGTTATTTTCAAGTAATCCTGAACACCTTTATTAGCTGATTCAGGTGTGTTTGATTAAGGTCGGAGCTAAACTGCAGAATGGCAGCAGTGTTAGCTACTCCTGCTCTACAATATTCTTGTCACTAGATACAGGTCCCTTCTTCAATTTCTACAGGATTGTCTCACTTGTTTTATTGTCTGTAAAACGAAATTGTTCAATTGCTTCAAAAAACCAATAGCACTTATCTCCTCAAAAAGATGAAAGATTTTAGCTTTGAGCTTGACTTATGAATGAACCAAATGAAAGAAAAATACTGATATCCTATACTGTAATTACAGACAGTACCACTGTCTTAAAAAAAGACAATAAAAAGACCGTTACATCACTTAGAAATCATAAACAGGCTGCAGTTAGGCTAATGAACTTCATGACTTGATGGAAGAATTTGAAGAACATTGGTCTTTTATCAGATTAGACTTTTATAAAATCAATAAGCCATTTCTGCTTCACATCTCATTTAATAACACTCCATAACTGTGGTTGAATCACTAATACAGTCTCTTGTGGCTAGTTGCTTTATTTCAGTACATTTAAATGTTTATCTTTGGCCTGCACCAGTTTGGAGAGTAAAGCAAACAGAGTCATAACATATAGAGAAAATGAAAGACAAATACCAACCGTTCTCTTTGCACTCTTCGGGGGGCTTCGCTTTCTTCGCGAGCCGGGGGTCCAACCAGGATGTCGTCTTCGTGTTGTGGCTGGAGAGGAGAGAAATGGAGCAGAAAGGGAAAAGAGATGAAGAGGAAGAGAGACGGATGAGACTGCTGCAAACTGCTACAGTAAATTATCACACTGAGGAGATGAGAGAGACTGAAATGAAGTCTCTGGAGACCTCATCTCTAAACGAGGGTGAGAAAAAAAAAGTTTAGCTTAACAAAACGGCAATCGATACTTTTAATTAGCTGTAAGCTTCTCATTAGCACAGCAAGAAAGAGAGGAGGAGGAGAGAGATGGCGAGGAAGATGTGACTGACTTACTGTATGAGGGAGGAGAACTGAACACGAGCAGCGATTTCATTAAACAGTGTAGTACACAAAATGTTTCTTTTTGTCATCTGAGATTTCAGGAACCATAAAAAGATTTCTTTTGAAAAAATTGGCAAAACTGGCAGATTTTAATGGCTTAGTGTCACATGCTCACCGACAACTAATTAATTGCCTTTGCAATGAATCCTACCCTGCAACAAATTTCTGACAGCATCTGAAATGTTGAGTCATAGTACTGCAGCTATGACGACCATCTAAGAAGAACCAATAAGACTACAGCAACTGATGACGCAAATGTGAGAGATATTCAATTTAATATGTTGATAAAAAAAAATGAAAAAAGAATGGAATTGGAAGATGTTGCAGGTCAGGTTAGAACCTTCATCTCTTGCATAAGCACAACATAGTCTGGAGCACGAGGGCATGAACAAGGTCTGATGCTAATCACAAAGCCATGGTTACACTTCACTTCAAAACAGAGAACAAATAAAGTAAAATAAATTAAAACATTTAAATAAAATAAAATAAAAATAAAATAGCATGGCATGAGGCTCAACAGCAACACTAAAAAAATACTTCCCATAATCATGTTGTATTATGAATTTATGCATTTTTTTCATGCATACTATACATTCACTCAAATCAAGTCAAGTCAATTCAATTCAACTCAACCTTTATTTATAGAGTACATTTAAAAACAACAGGAGTTAAACCAAAGTGCTTTACAGTACACATTGAAACAACAATATACCATCCTATGAATACCGATAAATACAAAACAAACAACAGTTAAATGCTATGTCTATTGTAATATGTCTATATTACAATATATTCAAAAGCTAAAGAATAAAAATGTGCTTTCAAAGAGGATTTAAAAACGTCAAGTGATGAGACTTTACATTAAAAGGAAAGCTTGTTTAGGGCGTCAGTACAAAACATCAACAATGGCAAAATTCCTTCCTGAGAAACATTTTTGCAATTTGCACTCCTACTATACACTCACCTAAAGGATTATTAGGAACACCATACTAATACTGTGTTTGACTCCCTTTCGCCTTCAGAACTGCCTTAATTCTACATGGCATTGATTTAACAAGGTGCTGAAAGCATTCTTTAGAAATGTTGGCCCATATTGATAGGATAGCATCTTGCAGTTGATGGAGATTTGTGGGAGGCACATCCAGGGCACGAAGCTCCCGTTCCACCACATCCCAAAGATGCTCTATTGGGTTGAGATCTGCTGACTGGCATTTAAACGGTGCCCAATTGGCACTAAGGGGCCTAAAGTGTGCCAAGAAAACCACCCCCACACCATTACACCACCACCACCAGCCTGCACAGTGGAAACAAGGCATGATGGATCCATGTTCTCATTCTGTTTACGCCAAATTCTGACTCTACCATCTGAATGTCTCAACAGAAATCGAGACTCATCAGACCAGGCAACAATTTTCCAGTCTTCAACTGTCCAATTTTGGTGAGCTCCTCTCTTTCCTATTTGTAGTGGAGATGAGTGGTACCCGGTGGGGTCTTCTGCTGTTGTAGCCCATCCGCCTCAAGGTTGTGAGTGTTGTAGCTTCACAAATGCTTTGCTGAATACCTCGGTTGTAACGAGTGGTTATTTCAGTCAAAGTTGCTCTTCTATCAGCTTGAATCAGTCGGCCCATTCTCCTCTGAGCTCTAGCATCAACAAGGCATTTTCGCCCACAGGACTGCTGCATACTGGATGTTTTTCCCTTTTTTACACCATTCTTTGTAAACCCTAGAAATGATTGTGCGTGAAAATCCCAGTAAATGAGCAGATTGTGAAATACTCAGACCGGCCCGTCTGGCACCAACAACCATGCCACGCTCAAAATTGCTTAAATCACCTTTCTTTCCCATTCTGACATTCAGTTTGGAGTTCAGGAGATTGTCTTGACCAGGACCACACCCCTAAATGCATTGAAGCTACTGCCATGTGATTGGTTGATTAGATAATTGCATTAATGAGAAATTGAACAGGTGTTCCTAATAATCCTTTAGGTGAGTGTATATTCAATTTCTTTTCCATATATTTAATATTTGTCCCTTGTAGATAGCTAGAAATGTGTGTGTGTGTGTGTGTGTGTTCGATCTGCAAACTGTGACTGTACAGCACTGTTTTTCCACAAGGATAGAACTTATTTTCTGTTGTATCGTTCATGACAGAAGCTGAATGTGACTGACTCCGAATGATGCGAGGACAGTCTGTCACTGCTTCATGTAACACAACACACAACACACACACAGTTTGCACTGGCCCACACAGTGTGACTATTGAGGATTTAATGGAGTTGTCAAGCAGCCAATGGCGCCTTGTTTTTCTCGATCTCCCTCACAGACGGAGCGTCTTTAATTCTCAAACTGTAGACACTTCTCCATATGTCTATCTCTCACCACGCACACACACACTCATACTGGACCAGATTAATCACGACAAAATGTCTCTGTACGTGCATTCAGTCACATTTAAACTCCCAAAGCAACTGAACATAAGCTGTGGAAATGCACTGTGCCAATAGAGCGTCCTTTGATATGCTTTTATATTAAATACATTTTCTTTTCTGTAAGAGGGGGATGAAATAGTAAGTGACACCAGAGAGGAAAACACACACTGAAAGACACAAGGGAAGAAGTGTGGAGTGTCATAGAGAGCGAGCACATCAAAGGTGCACCATCTTTTTGCCCCCGGCTGCAATTTCTCTGGCCAGTCGCTTGGCAGTGTGCCGTCAGTCGAGTCCCATCATTGAGATGAGCGAGTCTACCTTTCTGCCACTGATCTCAGAGCTGTTTTTTATGCTACTGTAGACAAAAAAGTTTTACACTAAGCTTTGTGACATGGTGCGTTATCCTGCTGGAAGTAGCCGTGAGAAAACGGATGGACATAATGGTCATAAATGGATTGGACATGGTCAGCAACAAGACTCAGGTAGGCTTTGGTGTTGCTCAATTGGTACTAAGGGGCCCAAAATGTGCCAAAAAAAAAACAAAAAACACCATTACACCACCAACACCAGCCTGATCCGGTGATAAAAGGCAGGATGGATCCATGCTCTCATGTTGTTTGCAGCAAATTCTGACCCTACCATCTGAATGTCGCGGCAGAAATCGAAATCGTTTTTCCAATCTTCTATTGTCCAATCTTGGTGAGCCGGTGTCAATTGTAAACTCATTTTTCTGTTTTTATCTGACAGGAGTGGCACTCGGTGTGGTCTTCTACTGTTGTATCCCATCTGCTTCAAGGTTTGATGTGTTTTGGGTTCAGAGATGCTCTTCCGCAGACCTTGGTTGTAGCGAGCGCTTATTTGAGTTAATGTTGCCTTTCTATCGACTCAAACCAGTTTGGCCATTCTCCTCTGAACTCTGGCATCAACAAGGCATTTTCGCCCACAGAACTGCCGCTCACTGGACATTTTCTCTTTTTCGAACCATTCTCTGTAAACCCTAGAGATGGTTGTTCATTCATTTATTTATTTATAAAGCACAATTTATACAACAGCAGTTGCCCAATGTGCTCAACAAGAACATAAATAAATAAAAACAAACAGAAAACACAAAAGTAAAATCAAAGAAAGGTCAGAAATTCAATGAAAGATAACCCTCAATGCCCAGTAGAATAAAAAGCCTGAGATAATAAATGAGTTTTTAACTGAGTTTTAAAACTGGAAATAGTAGGAGCTGCTCTAACCTAAGAAAAGTCAAAAGCAGCTGATCAGAGGACCTAAGAGATCTAGAATAAGAGTGCCGTTTTAAAAGGTCTGCAAGGTAAAGTGGGGCCAACCCATTTAAAGATTTAAAAACCAACAACAAAAGCTTAAACTCTATTCAGAAAAGCACCAACAAGCAATGAAGGGAGGATAAAACAGGAGTTTGGACTACCTGCAAACGTGACAGCGCTTTCTGACTAACTCCTATATATAGAGAACTACAATAATCTAGCCTTGAAAAAATAAAGGCATGAATAATTTTCTCAAGGTCCTTAAGAGAAAGAAATGTCTTGACTTTCACCAGAAATCTCAGATGGAAAAAGCTGGACAGCATTTATTTGCTTATCAAATTTAAAAGCTTTGTCAAATAAAACACCCAGTGTGAAAATCCCAGTAGAACAGCAGTTTGGCTCCAACAACCATGCCAAAACACCTTTCTTCCCCACTCTGTTCTTGCTGAATGCCCCTTTAAATAATGCTGATTATTATAATTTCTAGTTCTAATTAATTTGAAAATATAAAGATGTACAGAGACACTCACTCAATGAAGTACACTTCTCCTTTTTCAGTGTAAGCCATCTCCCAGTTATCTGGCAGAGGACCCAGCTCATCATTCTCGTCCGGTTTGGGAGGCGATTTTGGTGGTTCCGTCTCTTCTTTAGGGGCATCTGTGGAAGTCTCGGAGGGGCATGAGGGGGGCATCTCTCCTGAGGCATCTGTACTCTTATCTTCATGTTCACTGGACTCTAAAAAATACAAGTACATTTGGAAAAATAGCTTTAAAAATCTAAAAGTACTTTAAAAGTGTTTAAACTAAATCTATAACCTTTTAGCAAAAGCAGCTGCAGAAATTCATCTCGGATCCAAACACCTTCGTCAATTAAAAAGAACCAGACAATAGAAGCGGATAAAAATGATGAATAGTGTAATAAAATTCAACAGAATAATCACCAAGAGGAGCTACGCTTATAAAAAGAAAACTGTCAAATTTACAAGAATCCAATATTCTGGAAGACGTCTCTAACTTTTAACAGCGCGGCTGGTGAAACTCTGAGTCCAAGACTACAGAGAAAACCGGTGAATGTGAGTGAGACAGACAGAGAAAATATTCATAAGAGAGAGAGAGAGAGATGTAACTGAGATTTGGAGTTTCAGAGAGAATTGAAAAGCAGGTCACTGTAAGAGGAGCATGTTAGAAAGAGAAAACAGAAGACTGTAAGAAATGATGGAAGAACAGACAGAGATGGAGTCGGACTGAGGCGGTGAAATAAGAGTGGAGTGATTAAAATGGTGAGAAAGCGAAAAAAAAAAAAAAGAGAGAGAGAGAACCGAACGTGTCCTAGTTTGAGTTATGGAGGTTGGAGGTCCCAAAGGAGAGGCGCAAAAGACAGATCGAGGGGAAGAGAGAGGGAGAGACGAAAGAAAAACCGAATCCCATAATATTCGCCAGTACTGATGTTTTAATCAACTGAGAAATGAGAGGACAGCTTCACTCAATCACACACACACACACACACACACAAACACACAAACACACACAAACTGTGAGCTGCCTATCTAGACAGCATTTTAAGGCATCGAAGACGCAGCATACAGAGTAAAATCTTTTGTCACACTTGGTGAATGAATTGAGAACATTTCACAGCCATATAGTAAACATATATTTGTTTATATACTATAGATCCCGAAACAGAAAAATAGCAAATATTCATAATATCCTCATGCGGCTCTTCATCAACGTCTCAAATTGTGGTCAGATCTTGCAAGATACCAGTCAGATATTTCAATATGAATAAAACCCCACGGCCAAATTATCCACATTAACATCATACGTCTATCATATACTTATTTATTGCTGTCAAAAAAAGTCTTTCTATTTCCCATATATTTTATGAAAAACTTTAAAGACCAAGTTGATACTTTACTGGATCATTGAGAACTCCATTAAAGTCAACATTAAACATCTTTCGCTAACTATTTTACGTCCTTAATGTTATGTACTTGTGATGAAAAAGAGTATTTAACAAAAAAAATCGGCGGGAATTAATTTACTTGACTAGGACATGGGGGGGGGGAGTTCACGCAAAAATGAACGTTCTGTCATCTTTTACTCACCCACATGACTTCATGTTGATCCAAACTCAAACTTTTATTTATGTTCGAAACACAACTGAAGTTTAAATGTTCAACCACACATGCCTGAGGCGCGGGAACCAATGAGGTTTGTTCTTGAGTCCAGTTGAGCTTCAAATTAGCATATTTGATTACCTGAGTTGATCAGAGTTTCTAAGTGAATAAAAGCCTAAATTAAATCAGTTCATCATATAAAGCTGGATTATTTTCATGAACTTTTTGTTCATTAAAAATATTTTAATTTGTGTTTTGAGAATAAACTAATGTCTCATGGGTTTGGACTTGAGTAAATGATAACAGATAACATTAATAACAAATGAGAACATTTTTATTTTTGTGTGAACTAACCCACTTATTTTTCAAATCTATCTTTATTTGTCATTATTATTATAAGCTTTATTATATTAGTATTTGCCAACATTAAATTAGTTTGTTTAATACTGGTAAGATTTTAGAAAACTTTGTTGTTTTTGAAGGGGAGCGAGTTATTAAAATTTTGATGAAAGACTTTCCTCTTTCAACTAACATGGACGGATGAATCAAGCACAATAAGGCCAGGAAGTAGCATTAAGAAAGTAAATAGGGCCAATTTTGATTTCATGTTGAATTTAAGTGCACTGAGTTATAAAAGATCTCTGAGCAATACATTTTCCTCTGGCATTTTTTGTATTACTGGATGTCAACAATACTCTCACTGAGTTCAGATCTAAATCACCATGTCATGGTGGTGTATTAGAGCCAGAACAAAACAAAAGGTTTGTTTTCATTACATCCAGACTTGATACACGTTTCCGCCCCACAGAGCCGCTCTTATGGAGCGAAAAACAGGCAATGTGTGATAACATGCTGGTATGACAGTTGCTAGGCTATTGCCCTGACAACAGTGGTTACTATGAGGTAATTTAGAGTGGAGGCGGTTGCTATGATACATGATGCACCTAGTGGCCCCACGGTAATCATCTCTACACTAGTAACCCTGGTCTGAGGCCACAGCGGTAACTGAATTTACGACACCGGTGAGGCCGTACATGACAAGACGGAATGAAAGATCTCTCTTCTTCTTAAATTGATTGAGAGCTCCTCACCTGGGGTGATGGCCACTCCGTTGCCGTTGATGATGGGCCTCTCCTCCTCCTCCTCCTCAGGTGGCTCGATGCCAGCCTTCTCCATGTTGCTGACGGACTTGTTACGTCTTCGTTTGCCCTGTGATCTGGGTGTGGCGCCTGGCAACAGCTGCTCAGCTACATTCAGCAGCAGTGGGCTGGGCTCTGCCGGGGGCTTCGGGGTGCCGTAATAGTTATCTGCAACCGATCACACATTTGGTGTCAAACTGACATTTCAAAATTTATGATCATAACTTCTAAAATGAATAAAGACATTTAGCAAGGCACCTCTTTACTACGCTATACTCAATCCATCCATCCATCCATCCATCTTTCCTTCCTTCCATCCATGCTCTCTTCCTTCATTAATTCCATCCTTCCTTCCTTCCATCCATCCATCTATCCATCTATCCATCCATCCACACTCTCTTCCTTCCATCCATCCTTCCTTCCTTCCATCCATGCTCTCTTCCTTCCATCCATCCTTCCTTCCTTCCATCCATGCTCTCTTCCTTCATTAATTCCATCCTTCCTTCCTTCCATCCATCCATCTAATCATCCATCCACACTCTCTTCCTTCCATCCATCCTTCCTTCCTTCCATCCATGCTCTCTTCCTTCCTTCCTTCCTTCCTTCCTTCCATCCATCCATACTTCATTCCATTCATCCATCCTTCCTTCCTTCCATCCATGCTCTCTTCCTTCCTTCCTTCCTTCCATACTTCCTTCCTTCCTTCCTTCCATCCATACTTCCTTCCTTCCTTCCATCCATCCATCCATCCATCCATGCTCTCTTCCTTCATTACTTCCATCTATCCATCCCTTCCATTAATCCATACATTCATCCTTCCTTCCTCCCTTCCATCCATCCTCCCTTCCATCCATCCATCCATCCATCCATTCATCCATCCTTACTTTCATTCATCCATCCATCCTTCCTTCTATCCATCCTCTCTTCCTTCCTTCCATCCATCCATCCCTTCCATTCATCCATACATACATCCTTCCTTCCTTCCTTCCTCCCTTCCATTCATCCTCCCTTCCTTCCATCCATCCATCCATCCGTCCATCCATCCATCCTTCCTCCTTCCATCCTTCCATCCATCCCTTCCATTCATCCATACATCCATTATCCCTTCCTTCGATCCATTATCCCTTCCTTCCATCCTTCCTTCCTTCCTTCCTTCCTTCGATCCATCATCCCTTCCTTCCATCCTTCCTTCCTTCCTTCCTTCCTTCCTTCCATCTATAAACACAAACTTTATAAAAATATGTCTGTGATATATACTCCTTTAGAAGATTAGGTAAATGTGTGTGATGTGTTTGTGATATCTGTGTTTTTTGCATTGCTTGGTCAGTAAACATCATGTCTCTGCAAACAAACCAAAAAAGCCCACAAAAGTCCAAAATTTTAACCAGGTCTCTGACACCTGTACAAAATCACACACAAACTGTTGCTGAATCGATGAGTGTGTGAGCGAGTGCTGTTCTATGTTTACAGACTCAGTAATAGTGCCATGGCTCCCCTGGGATGAACAGGCTCTTGAGGAGAGCAGGGCATCTGGTTGAGTGTGCCTTCAATTCTCCCTGGGTCACTACCTGACATGATGCTACAGCGCACAACAGCTGTAACTCATAAATAAGGATTTAAAAAAATAACAATAGAATAAAGCATGAATGAAGCACAAATGTAAGTGTTTTTTTGTATCTAAGTTTATCAAGTCTGAAATAGTGATTTATTTATTTATTTATTTTTGGACAACAAAACTTTTCTGTCCGACCTTCCTACTTTCACATGTCTTGTGTTCTTCCACTTCCACAACTTCTTTCTTTAATATTAATATTATATGCAATTTTTCATGTCTATTTATTAATGACCCATTATTGTTGCAATAATGACAAGCTGACTATAGTACTAAATAATATAATATAATTTTATTATAAATAAGGAACAAGAAAAATAAGAAACATAAATGCATTTCTCTGTTAAAATGGCTGTTTTGTCCTTTTCTTTTTTTCATGTATTTAATAAAAAATACATGCAATTGTAAAATACACCTAATTGTAAACAGTAATACTCTAAAATATTATTACAATTTAAAATAACTGTTTTATATTTTAATATATTTTAAACATATTCTTGCTGAACACAAGTATTTCTTTAAAGAAATATTCTCAACAATGGTATATAGATTTTATTGTTCAACCCTTGACCAGACTTTGAAAATTTAAAGCAATTTTATTACAAATAATCAATCATGAGTTTTAAAGTTTGAACCACCGCAATTGTCATCGTGTGAAATGATTTATAGCAATTGTTTTTCACAAATTTGCTCCAAAAATATTTTCTCAAAACTTAGTAGATTTGGTTACCAAGAAGATAATCAGAGTCATGTGATGTGTTTTTGAAATTTTAAAAAAATGCAAAAAGTCTAAAGATACGAAGCCTTCGCAAAAGCCTTCGTAAACCCATCACATATTCCACTTATATACCTGAGCTGAGCTGAAAGAGTCTCTTTACTGTGCCAGTCACAATCTTTAAAACATGATAAAAATCAAATTCACCATTATGAACAATGAGGAAGAATTAATGAGACGGAGTATAAGAGAAGAGTCGATCTATTTTGCAAATAGAGATTCTCTTCTGTCCCATCTCAGAGGGAAAAGTGGAAATGGACTGAAAGAGAGAGGGGGACATGGATATTTATTCAAGGGATGAAGTTGTTGGACTTTTGAAGTGAAGAAAGGCTAAGCTCACAAGACCCAAGAGAATCAGATTCCCTTTAGGGTATTTTTATATCACGCTGTGAATTAACTAGAGTTACTGCCAATCAGATACTTTCCCAAGGTCTGTTCTCTCTTATTCGCAGAGGGTCTCGATAAACAGAATATCTCAAAACAAATTGTGAAAAAGGCAACATTGCTGATATCCCATAACCTTACGAAAATAAAATTGTCACTTCCAGGGAAAATGTCACATAATAGAAATGGAAATAGACGTTGTAGCCGCTGGGGATGCCACTGTTGCTCATTACTAACTGCAATAAATTATTTGCAGTTTAGAGCACACAAACAAAATGCCCTGATGAACTGCAGATCCCTTCCATCTGGGAGTGGGAGCGCGTCAAGGAGGTAATAGTAGCCAATCATTTTGATGCATTTCAGAGTGACCAGAGCAAGATGTTTTCTTTTGTTCTCTGAGAGAATTGTTCAGTCATATACTTTTGTTGAGGCACATCAAAGAATTTTCTTTGTAAGTGTGTTTCCATAGCACTTTATATAAATGTATTTCCTGAATCTAAAAAACGTATCCATCATCTAAAGCGAGTTTTTTAATGCACATTTCGAACATTTTTGTTTCAATCTAACATATGTTAGTCTAAAAAATCTTAAAATTTGTATGCAGCATCCCAAAACTTGAGCCCACATATGGTACAGTTTCCTCCTTCAATGAAAATCTATGATTTTTTTTTAGCTGACTTTATTGCTCACCATGTTAAAAAACGCTTAGAGAAGTAATAGCACACTTCACCTCAAGAAACTCCATGATTTGAGGTATCACTCATGTCCGTGGTACATTGAGTTTAATACTTAGCTAGTGGTTGGTTAGTTAGGTTAGGGCTCGCTCAAATCCCTAATCGTAGCAAAGACAAAAACTATAACTTGATATATGATTGTGCAACTCGGCCAACTTACCTTCATAAGTTCCACTTTCCAGTAAAGCTCCACTTTTCTCCAATTCCACAAACCGTTCTACGGTCACAAAGTTGTAGTCTACTCCTGGAACCTCTCCTTCTTTAGGCTGCCTGGTTGTACCTACAGAGAAAAGAGAGAGGCGGGAGTTAGTTCAGGTCACCGAGTCCCCTAAGGGTTTGAGCCATGGGCTTAATCAGCAGCTAGAAAGCTCATCCAACAAAAAAAAAGGTTTTTATAGCAAAGCTCAACATGAGCCAAACAGAACAGGTGCCCAGGTAACTGGTTCACTTAATTTTTACACAGAGTGCCACATATGCTGTCTGACAGTCTGTCAGAGACACAAAAAGAGAACAGGGAAGGAAGAAAAACAAAATATGATGGTTTTCAGGTTCTAAGGTGAAAATAATGACGCAACCTTGTCCATAAAAAAGGAAACATACAAGGCTTGAAAAATGTAGCTTTTCCAAAATTTAAAGAATTCAGTATTTTGCATCACATTGTTATTTTGTTGACAAAAATAAAGACATTTACAGTTTCCACAAGGAATAATGGCTGCTGAAAATTCAGTTTTGCCATAATATATTACATTTTAAAATGTATTTTAAAATGCATTTTAAATTGTAAAAATATTTGACGATGTAACTTTTTTTTTTTTTTACTGTATTTTGATGCAGCCTTGATGGGCATAAAAACTTTAAAAACAAAACTTTTGACTGGTCTCATAGATGTTCAAAATTTGGAGTCAAGTCTTATATCTAGCAGCATCACCAAAACACTGTTTGGCAGCCATTTAACCCTTGTTTTGGAGAATTCTGTTAAGTCTAAACGGTACATCTACAAATCGTTGTGAAACTGCTGAAAAATCCATCATAAACCAGCATGAATTGACCCTTCGCAAACTTTGCAGAATGTTGACCCTCCAAGAGAATAACTGGGCACACCTAAACTAGCCACAGATATGCAACGTCTTAGATAGCCACCAAGCTGGTTGGTCTGATTTGGTGGTATAGTTTTAGAGGGTTTATGACCCTAGTCAGGCACAGAGACCAGCTAAACATGCCTATCCCAGCTAAAAAAAAAAAGTGCGTGTTGGTAAAATTTCATCTTTTCCCCATTTTTACAACCTAGCAAAGCTAACAATTTCCAAACTACTGAAAAAGAAATGAACACAAACGACCCCTCACCGAGTTTACATTGAGAACAGTTTAAAGTGTATGTACATTTAGCAAGGGGTTAAAATGATAAACTGAAGTGTTAATATATTCCTGCGTCCTGGGTATAGCAGAGCAGTAATTAGCCAGCGAGGAGCTCCAGAGTTTGTGCTAATTGCTGCTAGCTGAGAAAGCACTGGGGTATTTCTAAACTCTGCATGTTAAGGCAGCTCACTGCGGGAATGCCAACAGTAAACACCTGACTCCAGGGTCAATGACATGACGTTTTTTAGTCTTTTTGTTTATTCCAACACGGTCTCACCCCTATTCGTCACATGCTGCCGTTTGGTCATTTTCCCTTCACGTCAATAGGCCGACGTTTAGGGTCTTCCGATAGATTTGAATGCAAATCCCTCATCTTTGGATTTTGACGAAATGGGTGTTCCAGCTGTTTTCCTGCGCTGGAAAGTATTGCTTCAGGCGATTGATTTTGTGCTGCAAATGTGTATTTTGCAGTAGCGTACGTCGTCGCATGGATTGTCACAATCATTGGTGCGGTCACCATACATTTTGGTGGGGCAGAAACCCTTGTCTGAATCGCTACCACGACTTTTATATATAATTTCATATATATATATATATTATATATAATTTTGGCCTACATTAAAATGGCATAATTACAGGACTGCATATTTGCTGTAGGCTTAAACGTGTCTTAATTTAGGTGAGATATTTTATATCTCATTGTGATTCAACAAACAGTTGTATTTGATTTGATTTGATATACTTTATTAATCCCACACTGGGGAAATTTCTGTGTTACAGGAGCTCAAAAATAAAATATGATATTTAAAATAAATATAATGTCACTCTATTTGACTGTTGCAGGCTTCTTACCGTGGTGGAATTGCACCAAAATATCAATCATAATGAAAAAGTACAGTCTTAATATTTTATATTAAGATTTTATATTTTATATTATAATTTATTCATACTGATTCTTTTAAATGTTCAAGCAAGGATATTTTTACTGTCTAAATTAAAGTTCATTTTGATATTGTGTTAGGGGCATAAAGTAAAAAAAAAAAAAAAAATGTCAGGGTGGTGCAACTGTCCTGATATTGTAATGAGTACTAAAAAAAGACTCATTAAAAGAATGGGTTAGTTTTTGATAAAAGTTTGGCATATCCTTTATTAAAAGTTCAACAAGTGTCTTAAAATATCAGATGAATTAACCTTTTTATGACGAGTTCAGGCTGTAAAATGTCACATGGTGTGATGCCCCAAAAACTGAATGATATTTATGAATTAATGATTCAAGATACAAGTAAAAATAAGCAAAATAAGAAAAATGTCATTATTTTATGGTCATCATCATTAGATATCATTAAATGGAGTTAATTAACTTTTTTTAAATGATACAAAAATTTTTCAAAACCATATGAATCCAACAAGAATAATATAATGCGAATTCTAAGAACTAGGCATTTGTCTTAAAGTACATTTTTTTTCCAACTCAAATGGCCCCCTTCCCATAACTGAAGTACCGCACACACAATATTTGAAGGAAACAACACAGAAAATTCCTTTTCCCTGTACTTGTCAAAATATCGGTGGATGTGAAACGCTTGTACTCTCATCCATTACCTGACCGACCAACTGCCAGTTCACAGCAATCAGAATTCAACTAGGGCCATTTAAAAACCACATCTGACAGCAGAGATTCGCACTCCTCTGAGACGGTGGGATCAAGTGTTGCACAGAATCCCAACAGGAATCCCGCACGGTCATCAAATTGTCACCAGTGTTTGAAACTCACATCAGCTCTCATCACTTATCAGTCAATAGCTACACAAAGACAACAAGCCCCGGACACTGGTGTCTTTCCACCGGGATAACCTATCATTCAGAGTTATGATGGGCATGCTAATGACAGTTCACAGGAAATAGGGGCAAAAGGAACATCTCCAGTCTCGCGACCTGTGTCTACGCAGGGCTGAACCCCGTCAGAAGACTGCGCAAGACGTTGTGCCTCATCACAACTAGAACATCTCACAATACCGCTGACTACCCAAGCGTGTAATAACATAATGAAAAGAAAATGAATCCACTACGACCATTAAATCGCTTGCCAACATTGTCTTAAAGCTCAATTTGTTGATAAATCATACTTTAAATGAGAAAAGCAAATTGCTGGAAGATGGATCGATCTCCACGCCAGTGATTTCTTCACGAGAGAGACAGCTACTTTGGCAGAAAAGCTTTGTTGACGAGATTTCCATCAATCTGTTTATCTTGAGCCGATACAATCTGTAGCTAGAAGCTAACCAAAAACACAACACTCCTCACAGGTTTTCCAGAGAATAGCAGACATCGTTGGTGACTGTTGGCAGTGAATATCACGTTGCAAAGACGCTTTTCATCAATACTTGGTCAATTTTGAATGGAGAAGACAGTAATGTACAACATTTACGATCAGAGAATAACATGGACATACTAAGTAGCCAAACACTGGGTCTCATTCACCAACCATACATATACACAAATTTGTGTGATATCTGTGTAAAACTGTTTTCATGAACAAATCCTAGTGTGATTAACTTTATTTTTTTATCACGAAAAATGTAGGAACAACTGAAAATACACATATCCATACATCACATACCCTTGATAAGCTTGTTAAGATGAAATTGTATACAGAGATTTTTAATCTTAAATACAAAAGAGCATGTCTTTAGAGAGTTCTGTATGTTGCTAACCTTGATAATGTAGTCGCTCATTTAGAAAACTTCAAATTCATTAACATTACAACAAAGCTACTGTACTGTGCTACTGTATTTGTGTAAAAACTGTGCAAACTCACATTAGCATCCGCAGAAAGACGCATTCACACTAGAGTAAAAGTGGTAAATGTGTCTAAAAATGGTATATATTAGTACTTTTGAAAGGGTACCACCCCAATGACGGCTTTTTTCTGAGAGTGCCTCTGCTAATTTCAAAGTGGACCTTTGATGCGGGATAGCTACTGTATAATTAGCCATGCTATCCAGTGGGTGCTTTTCACAAAGACAGTGCATTCTCATGGGAGCACAGATGAATTGCTTACAATTTAGAATGTAATTCATTTAGCACCATTTTGAAGTGTTACCTCATAATACTGAATTCTAGGTCATCTCATATTTGTGAACTCTTGCTGTGTGTTGCTAATGCTATTGTAGCTGTCTCAAATACTTCTGTCATGCTAATAGTTTGGGCTGATATCTTCCAGCCTTTTCACATGACTCGTGTCAAGGCTTCAACGAACCTGCATCATGGAAAGTGGGAAGCACAGTGTAAACATACTATCAACATTGAGTCATCCAACTCAAAATGTCTAGATACATGCAAGATAGATATCTCCGACATCGTGTGCAGATTTTTCAGCCACCTAATTATTACGTAAATTGCCCCGTAACGCTTCGCTCCATAGAGTTCAGTGCATTGGGCATCGTAATAGATAGATAATAGACATATATCATGGAATAATACTTGCAAATGCAAAATCCTACTACACTTATTTTATTAGTTTATTGAGCTTCTCTCCAGAGTATTTTTCTTAATCAAGCTTTTAACCAATTTACATCAAATTCAACTACAGTTGGGAAGCACTTTCCAGTTTACCAACCTCTAGAGGAAGAGAAAAAAAAGTGATTCTTTCCACATGAGCAATCCTGGGCTGAAGCAATCTGCAAAAAGGTACACAGCTTCTCCGGGCTGTAGACGTCTAGTTATTTGTCCTCAGTATCGCCCACTTGGAAGTGGAACCATCTTCCTGTGTACAAAATGTACCTCTATATCTCCCGCTGAGAAGAACGGGGAAGGAAAATTCTATCTGGAAATAGTGTCTTTGCACATTTGCTCAAGCAAGGTAGAAAAACGAAAAGAGGCGTGAAGGATTTGGGCTTGCCGTTTCTTTGAAAACATGGCGCGTGGGCTATGTTCTGGCATGGGTTTGCAGCCTCATAAGGCATGTAACAAGAACAGTATGTGCTTCATACAGTCTAGAAGGTCTTGATTTCCACTGCATGGACATGATAGCACATTCCTTGGGTAATTGTATTATATTATCCATAAAAACTAGTGCTCCCCAAAAGGCTGTAATCTCAGTTAATGATGAATGTACTGCAACAAATGCTCCTTTTGAAACAAGCACAACTTGTGGGAAAAATAATTTGAGGCATTTCTGTCTAATTTTAAGGTCCATTATTTCTTAGAATCTAGATGCGGTACTTAAGACTACATATTTTTGAGAATGTTTACTAATATATTTCTGCTTAACCCATTTTTATATAATCACAGTAGGAACATTTTGCTCTTTCAATAGGAGCTTTTTGCAGTGTCATAAAAATGGCCAATCTGCAACAATTTCCTGAATCAAGCATGTTTTTTTTTGAGCTTCAACTTTAACCATAAAAGTTTAAACATCACTTAAAACATTTTTTTCAACATGATATCCCTAAATAAATTTCAGTATAAAATTTCTGGAATATGTTTAAATATACCTTTATAAATGTCTTAAATATCTTATAAAAAATTATCTTATCAACTAAATTTATTCAGAGAGATATGTAGATATGCTTCAAAGATTCATGGACCAGAGAAAACCAACAACAATGAGAATCCAATAATTTAAAATAGTACTGGGCCTATTATCGACCCTTGATGCACACCGGTGGTTTTGTTTTCAAAGAAACAAGTTTTTCTTTTGCAACATATTAATTACTGCACCTATCGCAATACAGCTAACCTTGACTTCCCACTGGCAGTCATTTTCACCATTTTAATTCACAGAGATAATAGAAAGCACAAGAAGAAAAGATAATTAAACTTGCGATGCCTGCATGAGCACCACAGCACAATGTGACGGAGCATTGAGCTCACCAGTAGGTCACAGATCCTGCGTGAAGAAGTTAACAACATGAAAATGCAAGTAAGTTGAATTCAGTTCAATGTTTAATGCAGAGGAAACATGTGCAGAGCATGTGCTGCATTTCCATTTGAGGAAAGATATGATATGCTTAGCTGGAAATCCATCACTTCTGGTGTTTCCTCTGTTGTCTTGTGCATATGATTATCTTGCTCTGATCCAAGAGGATTACTGTTACTGTGTTAGTAGGCACTGAGCCATGCGAGAAGCGTGTACAGTCTTTGTGCTTGTTCTTCTGAAGAGCTGGTGTAGAAGGGGGTTTGTGCAGCATGCTTCTGTTCTGTGGCCGGGTGCTATGAATCATCTTGGCAACCAAACCGAGGTCAGGATGGAGCACAAACCAAACCCAAAGGATGCCTCTGGACACTTCCTAATGCCTGCAATATGGACTCTGTCTCGTTTCCTTGAACTTGATTCCTAAGTCTCTCTGTCTGGTCTTGCTGGGAGATACAAGATTACCGTCACTTGATCTAAGGACCAGGCGCTGTGATGTGACAGACTCTAAAGAAAGACTTTAGGCAACTCCTGTCCTGCCCCTCAAAGTCATGGCACATACAGTCGCTGTCCGAAAACATTAAGGAAAATCAGCCTTACAGCTGCCAAGGATCCCAATCCTGTCCTGCCCATGCATGAAAGCATCACTGCAAGTAATGCCTTGCAGAGAATGCGGCTTGTGATGAGAAAAGACGGTGACCTACTTCTTCTTCCTCCTGTTTATGAGACAATATGACAACATCGCACTGTGATTCATCAGGGGAAATTACAGCTTGTTATTAATGCTTTACAAAAGGAACTGGCAATTGCAATCCCCAACCACCAAACCATTTACTGTGGAAAAACAGCCTTATTCTGGCAAGATTAGGAGATATGGGATGCAATGGACTGTGGTGGTCTGATGAAGTGGAACAGCCAGGGAGAAAATACTAAAAGGAAGTGAGGAGCATGCAGGCAATGGAGATGGCGGAGCAATGGAAAAGAAGCAGGAAACTGAGGAGGCATGGAAGGAAAAGCAAAAATAAGTAAATAAATTGTAATTTTCTAATCGGTATGTTTCTCCATAAATATCTTAACATCATTAAAACAAGATACATTTACTCAAGAAGCTAATTTATAAACTTTTAAAGTTATTTAAAAAAAAAAAAAAAAAAAGAAAGCATTTTAAAGCATACACTTTGAAACAACAAGAAAACTAATTGCTAATGGCGAAGAAGAATAAATGCAATTAAAGATAAATTCTTTGAAAACAAGACGTAAAATATTTTGCTAGTCAAATAAATTTATCTTGTTTATTTATTTAACTGGAAAACAAGACTAAGACAATCTAGCAGTCAGAAGTTTGGGGTCAGTATAACTTTTGTCATATACCGACTTGACTTCATAATCCAGATTAATGAAGTACGTGAACGATGAAATCAGTAGAAACTGAACTGAGATGACTGAAGGTTTAAAAACACTGGATAACAAGAGGCTAATGACAGACAGATGCAAGTGATTAGTTGACATGGAGAATAACCAGGGTATCTATGGAAACTAACAAGACAGCAATGCAAACCAGAGATGGTTTTATTATTGGGAGATGTGAGGCTCTGTGGCTCTATACCAGGGGAGAAAGTGTAACGTCTAACTTGGATCACGTGTGCCTTGATAAACAATAACATTACAGCATTACATTCATTGAAATTTGTTCAGAGTTGTGCGACTGTAAATCACTGTTTGTGGATACCACAGAAATGACTGCGAAGTGCAGTAAACTGAATCCTACCTGTTATGCAATTGTCTGACTTCTCAAATAAAACTGTATTTTTTAACTCTATTTTCTCTCATAGAGACATTACCGTGTCATTCACTTAGCAATATGTTAAGGTTTCCTGTGCACTTCACATAAGGTTTATGATTTGTGCACCATGCAAAGTTGCTGCCTATAAATAGTGTTCTAAACCAGTCACTTATAAGGTTCTGTTAAGATGCTGCCTTAGAGTGTAGTCTCTGTAGATAGTAGATAGCATAGAGGTTCACTATATTTTGGAACAGAGCTTCTGAGTCCTGACATTCATTGCGATACTGATCTCATTCCAATCAGCTGAGGTAATGTTTTCACAGTACTACCGTTCTGCCTGTCCTGATTCAATGCATAATCCATCTGTTATCACTGCGAGAGGCCGTGTCAGCGAGGTCCATTGTGTTCTTCCTAATCTGACCATTAGTCAATTAGGAAATGGCAAAGTCCTTATAATGCTGTGTACGAGGTTGGATTATCCCCGGATACCGCTAGTAATAAAAACTAGCGTCTGGTAATATAGGACCTTTGAGATGCACAGTGAACAATTTGCTTTCAATGCACTTTCCTCACACTTCACCCAAGCATAAAAGTATAGATATGCTTTAAAGATTCACTATTATGGACCTGAGAAAAACAACAATGATGAGCATTCAGTAAAAGACAAATGTAAATAATTTACAACACCATTGGACCTAATATTGACCCCTGATGCACACCGGTGGTTTTGTTTTCAACAAAGCTAGGGAATACAAACACGATTAAAAAGGTGTTTGATCTCTTTTTAACCGGTAAGAAGCCACAATTCAGAAAAGTTCAAGGACGTGAGAACACTGTGCTTCACAGTGATTGATAGTGGACACGCAAGATTGATTTCAGAACCAGCAAATCGACCTGCTACCCTGTTGAAACGGTAACAACCCTGCCCTCCAAAAAAATCCATTATTAGCTACACCTCCAAGAAGCCTATTGACTCACTGGTATTATTAATGCCAGAGAGGAAGGGAAGAAGTGAGAAAGGAATAGAAAACATCACTGTGATACGTCACTGTCAATTTGTTAACTCTGTGCATTTAAAACCATATTATTTGTTCTGCCATAACAGATGCATTGATATTAATAATTCACATGGATTTGTGGCTTTTTCAGACACCCTCTACTATGACTGATAGCCTGAGGGGACACTTGAAATGAGCGATGCAATCCCCTCAGTGGGTTATTCGGCGGATCTCAAAAGATGCTTACGAAGTAAACACATTTGAGACATGAGGAAATGATTGTGTCTCTTGGCCCCCTTATTTAGTCATCATACTCCTACACACTGTCCAATCAAACAAATACAACATTTGAATAGGAAGCATTTTAATCACAAAAGTTTAACTATTTAAGTATGTACTATGAAAATTCCAGTTGGTTTTCAATACAGTTAGTTGTGGATCTCTGGCAGCCTATTCTTAACTACTAACTTTTACACTCGCGCCAAATTTAAAACAGAAGGTATGAATATCTTCATACATGAAGATATTCAGCAGCTGTAATGCTATTCATATATACTTAATCTCACTTGGCTGACAGAATATGCATCACAAACCAACAAGGGGGTTTACCCTTCCAAAAACAAAAATCTGCTTTTAGCAATCACAGAAGCAACATTTAGCAGTGAATTACAAAAATACTTTCAACCCAGGCAAAAGACTACATCTAAAAATGACAAATTGTATGTACCCTTATGCAGAACATCATGTTTTATTTTCTTATAAAACACCCCTCTAGGTTCTGTGACATGCACAGCTTTTCTCCAAGCTTTCTGGTGACGGGTTGGGTGTGTTCCCTCCAATCGTATTTTTGATCTCTCATGCTTCATATCTCTCCCTCCCTTGTTTACCTTTTTGGATGACTAAAAAGCTTTGCATTCCTCCCACTTCAGAGGCATACAGGCATCTGAGCATTCACTCACAGCGTAGTGGAGGAAAAGAAGGATCAGCTTGGAAAAAAATATGCAATTTGAAGAGCTTTGACAGTGAACACATTTCTGATCTTATCTAAGATGTAACCTCAACAATCCGTCTGACCCCCTTCCTTTAATCTCATGCCATCCGGGAGAGGGTGAGAAGGTGCAGTGGGCGTCCCAGGATGTTTCCGCCTGCTCATCTGTCGATGTGGAAAACAGCAGTGCTCAGTGCTTTTACACTTTAAAATAACTTATCTATTTTAATATATTTTAAAACGTAATGTATTCCTGTGACGGCTAAGCTGAATTTTCAGCATCATTAATTCGGTCTTCACTGTCACACTTGAGAAATCATTCTCATATGCTGTTTTGCTGCTCGAGAGACATTTATTATTGTCAATGTTGAAAACACCTGTGCTGCTTAGTATTTTTGTGGAAACTGTGATTTTTTTCCTCCAGTATTCTTTGAATAGAAAGTTCAAGAGAACCCCATTTGTTTGAAATACTATTATAACTATAATAATGTACAAGTCTTTAATTTAATGCATTTTTTGCTAAATAAAATTTCTTTCTTTCAAATTTATTTCAAAACTTTTAAATGGCAATGACACCTTTATTTTATTTTAATATAATAATAATAATAAAAAAATCATCCTGAAGATGCCTTTTTTATTCATTTTCTAATGTGTCCTCGCTGTATTAGCAAATATGCACATTTTAATAAAAATGAAATATATAAAATAAAAAGCAAGCATGTTTTTCTTTATGGTGTCTATTTATGTATTTAAGTTGATACATCTTTTATTATTAAAAAAGTTCCAAGTAATGCATAAACCATATTTTCCATTTTTAAAGTAATAAACTACTCCATAAACTAAAAGTATCATTATTTTGTTATTATCCAAGAAGTGAACTCTAAGGTCAAGTTATATTATATTATTTTGTGTGTGTGTGTGTGTGTGTGTGTGTACTTATTTTGGCTATACTTGTGAGGACCAAATGTCCTCACTTATATTGTGAAATACTTTGGACATTTGACTGGTCCTCACTAGTTTAAAAGGCTTATAAATCAACCAAAAGTGATGGTCACAGGTTTAGGAGTAGGGGCTGGGTTAGGTGATAGAAAATATCATTGACCTGACATAAAAGTCAATGCAATGTCCTCACTAAGATAGCAAAACAAACCTGTGTGTGTGTGTGTGTGTGTGTGTGTGTGTGTGTTTCAGATGGGGATGATGTCAATGATGTCAAAATGTCAATCCTGTTACCATGATTTTGTAAACAATTGATAACTGAAAAGTGGATATTAGTAGAAACATCAGCATTACGTTTCTTGACCTTTAACACAAGGCTTATAATGTGAAATTTAAAACTTTCAGCCCTGTTACCATAACCGCTACCTTTCTAAAGCCATATTTATTTCCCAGCATATATTGTGTATTAATTTACCTAGAGATGGCAAAACAAGTTAACATTTATTAAATTGAATTCTTAAATGCTTGCACAAATTTCCTTTAAAAACCACCTTGTCAAACTGGTAAAGGCACAGTTTCCAAAAAATGACCCCGATGACGATGTGAGAGAAAGGGATGAAAGACACAGCGAACACAGAGGGCTTGAGGGAGGGATGATGTCACTGTGTGCCACAGCCTCTGGGCATCAGAATGTGCTGAATGACTGTTGGCCTGATCCCAGATTAGATGCTTTGCTGTCAACCTAATCCTCTGTAAATATTACTGTTGCAAGACTAAGAGAGAGGGAGATCTGTGTGACTCAATTTGTCTGAGAATCTATAGAAGCTAATAATACAAAAAGACTAGTCAGAGATATGAGATAACAAATCATATGGCCACAGAAGACTTGGAATATGAGTCATTTTGGATACTTTTATGGTACTTTGTGTTTTTTCTTTGTCTTTTTTAGAGCTTGACAACCTGCGGAGCCCTGCACATGACATGCAGACAAAAAAAATATTGTGGGCACAAATTAAGAATTTGTTTCCTCTTGAGTTTGTTCACTTGTTTTTGTTCAATTGTAGCCACGAATTAAAAAATTTGTTCCCATGATTTATTAATTAGTTCTCTTGTTTTAGTAAATTGTGGCCCCGTTGAGCTAATTTGTTCCCTCTCTTTGATGTAACTAAAACAAGAAAACGAATTATTACAATGTGGCCACAATTTAGTAAATCAAGGGAACTAATTATTTTATTGTCTGCAGGAGTTACTTTAAACATGCGAATGAATCATTAAAATTGTGCTGGCATATTAGTAAGTCGTGGGAATTAATTAATTTGTGGCCACGATATACCTTTTCTTCCCTGCATGTCCTGTGGAGGGCTCTGTAACAACCGTATTATGCTTTCATTGCAATGCAAGTGCAGTGTGAACATTCTTCAAAATATCTCCTTTTGTGCTCCATTGAGGTTTCATGAATAAATGATTACAGAATTAAAATTTTTGGGTGATCCATTGCTTCAAAAATCTGGGTCGACGATGATTATCAATCAGTGGACCACATGAGGCCTTCGGTAATTTTTCAAGAAAGCCTGATAATAATGGCTGAGATCATTTAAAATAAGACAAAGCAAGCATTGAAATAAACTAAAACAACTAATACTCAAAAAATCTGCACTGAAAACGTCATGTAAATTAATAGAATCTTATAACTCCATTGCTATTTTATTACATATTTTATGAATATAAAGTTGTTATTTCATCATGTAGAAATTGTGACAGAAAGGTCAAATATTAAGGAAATTACATCTCCAAATGGATGAAATGTTCAAACACTTGACCTCTTTTACTTCAGACGTGACACTAAGCTGGGTTCTCTTGTGTATTTGCATCACTGAGCTTTACAGGCACAACCATGTCTGAGCATCTGAGGGAATTATTATTATGTACGGGTTTGCACATGTTAGGAGGAAGCACATATTAAAATCAGAGGGAAGGTGCATGCAGGTGTTTGTATGCTATTATAAACAAAGACTTAGTTGTCTCTTCCATTCCTACGTTGTCATTTTCCCCCTCTCTCAGTTAATAGAGTCACCAATTACAGCTAAAGGCCGCCAGCCCTGCAGTCATATCCTCTCCTGAGATGATGGGAGGAGAAGAGATGAGTAGAGAGGATGGGCGGGGGGTCGAGGGAAGAAACGAGAGTGAGAAGAAATAACATCAGTGAACACCACCGCAATCTAAGCCTCAAACGCTTCCAGAGAAAAAAAAAAGAAGCTTTTCAGCTTCTTCAATTATATATACCCCAACATATGGAGAAAACAAATGGTGGGGGATGATTATGCAAATGAGAGCCAATTATACATATAGACACCCTGTGCACATATAATGAGAACCTCCATTTTGTTCTTATTTGTGCTTTACAACCAAGAAAAAATATTTAAATCTTCAAGTTCAACTGTTTTTTATGGCTTCCCAGAGACCCATGTGATGAAATTTGAGTCTTATTTTCCCCTTAAATTTTTGTAATGCATTCCTCTGACCTAATCGAAGATCAGCATGCAAATATTATTGAAGCTTCATCCGTCTATTTTACCACAAAGTAAATGGTGAAATTTCCACAAAATGACATTACCTTGCTTCTTGCACACTTCACAACACTTTAAAAGTGAAATTTCCAGTGAGTGGCACCAAAAAGTGAGTTTAGTTTTATTAAAAACAGATCAGTGTGAATCCGGCAAATTATTATGCTGGTTGTTCCCTGTATTCCCTGTTGAAGTATGGAAATTAAATGTCTGCTGAGTGGTGCTAAAAGATTAATGCTCGGATGAATTTAAATATAACATAACCTAAACTCTAAAACATCGTGGGCTGTTTCACGTTTGGGGTCAAATATGGGTTGAAATTAACTTCTGAATTAAAATATCCTGATAATTTACTCATGTCATCCAAGATGTTCATGTCTTTCCTTCTTCAGTTGAAAAGAAATTAAGGTTTTTGTGGAAAACATTCCAGGGTTTTTCTCTGTATAGCGGGCTATAGTGGGGTTTAATGGGTGGAAGGTCCAAATTGCAGTTTCAGTGCAGCTTCAAAGCGTTCTACACGATCCCAGATGAGGAATAAGGGTCTTAGAGAAAAACGATTTGTCATTTTCTAAAAAATATACGTTTCAACCACAAACACTCGTCTTGCACTAGCTCTCTTATTCTTCTTCTTCTTGTAGAATTCCAGCAGTGTAGACGCTGCTAAGTGTATTACTGCCCTCCACAGGTCAAAGTTTGAACTAATTCTTATATACGTGCACTAGCATATTGTATATGACAATTTAGTGTGCAAGAGAGGGTGAGTAAATCATCATGAAATTTTAACTCAAAAGTCAACTAATCCTTTAATTTAAACCAACAGTTGGGTTTGTCCATATTTGACCCAACTTTTTTTAGAGTGTACACTTTTCCTACCCAAAACCTAACCGACAGTGTAAAAAAACAACCGTGGAATAAACCTTGTTTCACGGCACTCGCACCCAAGTGTTCCACAACACAAGTGCAATGCTGTACCAGGTGAGCTACCAAGCAAGTTTACTACAATAAATATGCCTTACATATAGGGCTGGCTATGTGATGTGAATGTTAAAATGCTTTAGATTTCAAATCATGCAGATTGGCAAAAGTGTTTTGAGGTCAAAACATAGTATTGCAAGGAATCATGAGAGAAATCTTCATTAATCAATAATCTGCCCCTTACAAGGAATACAAGTTGTTGCCATTTACGGCATCAACTCCAGTAAGAAACTGCAGTGAATTGAGGGTACATTTTTGGCACGTATTTCCAAAGAGCCTAGATTTTAATAATGGATTTTTGAAGTGCATTATCAAGTCGGATTTTGTGTAAAATCAGTTCTCATAAGATAATGAAAAGTTATGAAGTCTCAACCTGATATTTTTTGAGCCATAAAAATGGCCTTGAGGTCTCAGACCAATGTGATTTTATGAATATTTGTATGTATTTTTACGTAAAATGCGATTCAACAATATTTGGATACGTGTGCCACATTGCAGCATCTAAAATGAAAATTATTTACATATGAACAACTTTACAGATGTACAAATGTTTATAAATCCTTATTTAATCTATGGATATTTAATTAATGGAATTAATTGGTGGATTCTCTTGCATTTATGATCACTAACATTATGTTTTCAATTACATTTATTTACTGCAGTAGGCTCATTTACTTAATTTGAAACTGTAACAGTTAATTCTGTTCTGTGTGAGTTCAGGATCACAATTTTTAAACCTGTAATCATTTAACTATTACTTGTCTTGTAATATTTGTTCTGTTTATCATCACTGAGCACTTTTCTGAATATGAATGACTCAAAAAAGACAAAAAAATACATCACAAACAACGACAAAATTATCATAAAATAATCCAATTCATTTTTGCACAGAAATCCAAATTTTTCATAATTCAAATGTTGTACTGCATGTGTGCTTCATAGAAAAACATACATTCAGTGAAAAAAAATAAAAATAAATCCAAGATGGAGGTAAAGAATCATTCTGCTTGATAAGATTGTTTTTCCGCAATTTTAATGCAGCATCCAATGTATCTCTCTCAGAATGCACTGCAACAAGCCATTATTCAATATGGATGGAGTTGAGAGAAATGTTGACTATAATTTCATTCTATTCTGACAAGTATCAATTAAAATTGGTTTGTGCCATGTATTTGTTATGGTTCATGTTGTTCGCTTAGCAACATGCTAGCACCAAAAAGTACTGACTTCAAACTTCTCATGAAAAACACTATTTGTGTGGAATGGATGGACAAGTCTAGAAATCAGAGTTAGATTCCATGAAGATTAGAAAACTGGCAATCAGCATACAGCAAGGCAGCTTACAAGGGTTTGGAACAAAGCATGAGAGTTTCATTGAGACTCGCAGAGAACTTTGTCTTCCACATTACGAGATCACTTTAAAATGGTTTGAATTACTAAGACAGTCAGTAAACAAATCCAGTTGTTTCACAGATACTTTCACAGGTAGGTTTATAAGTCTGCTCTGTTCAAAACATGAAACTGTCTTATACCCTCACTGCCCAAATGACAGTAAACAACAAAATCTTACACCAAAGTCTGAAACATCCCAAAAAATATATTGCATGATACAAGTTTATACAAAAATCATAAATAATAAAAATGCTGGGATGAATAATTCACATATTTGCCTCCTTCTGGTGCTCAGCTTCTTGCTACGGGCGAAGACTGTGCTCTCAAAAAACAGTAGCAACTCGGCAGCTAACTGGTAGCAGAAGATAAAGATTTGGAGACAATGTTTATATAAATACTAATGCAAGGTAAACTCATGTATGTAAAGTGGAGGAAACAGTGCCGTGAGCTGACTGCTGCGTGAGGAAGTGTCGTTGAATATTACACTTTATATTCTGTCAACAATGGTAATCTACATGCTCAGGCTCACGGTTAGAAAGGAATGAACTGCCCCACCAATCACACATTATTTTTAATAAACAATGAAAATTCACTATGATAAATAAAGCATTTACCAGTACAGGATTTCTGAGAACTCACAAGCTATTAAGGTTTTGTTGAACATTTAATGATTGCGTATTTATGCATTAATAGTGAATGAGTACTTCTGAGGAAAAAAAAAGTAAAATCACACACACATACACACTCACACACACAGAGAGAGAGAGAGACGTAAACACAAGTCCATGGACAGAGGAGAACTGAATGCTTAAATGCACAGAGAAAAGGTAAGCAAATGAAAAAGGAACAGGCAGGCAACTGATTAGAAACCATGACAAAAAGAAAAGTGGCAAATGGTGACAAAAAAACAAAGACTGAAAATTAAACAAGACAAAAACTAAACATGACTGTGCCATAAAGGGGGAGTTATGTCTCAAGAAAGCACGTCCTTGCATAGTAAAACTGAGGAAGGAAGGAGCAGACAGAGGAATACACTAAGGAGACAATGACCAGGAAGGAGATGAAGGTGGGAGGACCCAGGACAAACCAGAGAAGAGACAGAAGGAACAGCAAAACCAATGACAGGATGAAGGTCCAGAGGGGAACCGATGGAGGGAAAAGCCATGGCGGAGCCTTAGTGGAGAGACTGAGTGGAACCAGGGAGACAACTGACTGAGGTAGAGCCGGTGGAGGTGGAGACCAAAGGTGGTGCCAAAGAGCCAGGGTGATACCAAAGGCCTGGAGGGACATGGTGGAGCTGGAGGTGGGCGTAAGTGAGGTGGAGGCGTGGGCTTGACAGAAGCCAAAGGGGTGGAGAGTCGAGGCACAGCAGCTGACTCAGAATTCTGAGCAGAGCCAGAGAGACCGTGGACCAAGGAGGAGCCAGAGGGACGAGGAAGCCTTGCGGAGACTGAGGGATAGCAGTCCATGGTGAAGCCGAGGGAGCGTTGAGTCAAGGTGGAGCGGAAGGGTTGGAGGGCTGAGGTGGAGTCTGGGGCTTGGAGGCTTGAGGTGGAGCTGAGGGATCCACAAGCCAAGGCAGAGAAAAGCCCCCTTGAGATCCATACAGCAGAGTGAAAGCTCTAGAGGGGCTGAGGGGTTGAAGGGAGACAGTGGAGACAAAGTTGATGAATTGGATGGCTCTGGCAGCAGAGGAGGGAAAGGGAGGATGGGCAGGACCATCTGCGATGATGGAGACTTGGTGATGGGCGTAATTGGTGATGTCTTGGATGACTTGGATGACATGGACATAACCAGCAACGACTTGGACGACTTGGAACAGGGCTTATTCAGCGATGACTTGGACATATCCAGCAATGACTGAGATGATATGGAACTGGTTGGGACCGGCAGTGACTGTAGGGCAGCAAAAAGTCCCTCGTGTGATCCTCGACAGAGCATTCTACCTGCTCCAGCATTTAAAAATTAACCGTATAAATGACAACAGATGACTAACTAGAAGTAAGGCAAAAAAAACTAAGACTAACAAACTAAACAAGACAAAAACTAAACATGACCATGACACATGTACACATACACGCATACAAGTACATACAAATATGAACAGAATATACTGTAAATTAAATCAATTCTTTTTCTCATTTTTGATGAACAACTTAATCTTCAAGGTAGGCTAAAAATACCATTTTTAAGGTTACCTCTTATTTGAAGTTGGGGAAATGGGACAGACTGCAATTATTTTCTGTAATATTTTTCAAAAAGATACTGGTGCACTTGTAGACATGACAACTATCAAACCAGAAAACACTCATACAGTTCCCAAGATATCATCAAAACACATTTTATATAATCTATAGTACATCAGCTATACTCATAGACACCAAAGTCAACCCCTGCCCACCACAGACTGCCAACTCCACATAAAAATTAATTGGATCCCACTAAAGGTGTCCGCCATGACCACTTCCACCAATGTAATTTAAGTTTTTTTCCTCTTTTCTCCCTTTCTGTTTAATGGCGGACGGCCAGAGAGATAGAGTGAGTCTCAAGCACGACGTTGAAGCTTTACAGTTCAACTAATCCAATTTCACCCACAGACAAATCATCTCTGGCCATATACAGGTTTTAATAGGAATCTTTTAGGGGGTTCCATAAAAGCCATTCACTGGTGCCGAATATCCGGTTACAGTGATTTTTGCACATGGTGGGGGAAGACTGTCACCTTTCCCTTGGCTAAACCCCGGGTGCACAGGATATGGGAAAGGACAATGACATCTGTAAAAAAAGAATTTGAACATAATAGAATTTTCTGGAACGCTGAGAGACAATAGCTCTGTTCCAAAACCAAATAAGCGACCTTCCTAGATAGCATTTTAAGGCACTTCTATGTTCGGTTAGGAGACGTGAGAGCCAAAGCCATTTGGCGTTACTGACGTCAAACCAGGTGTGATCTATCCTGACACACCAAGTTTAAAACGTGAATGCACAAATTAGATTTGACAGCTTTGGCAGGCACCAAAATTGCCAGCTCTTAAATTCTGCTCTATTCGTCACACAAAGCTATATGGCTTCAGAAAATTTTGATGGTCACAATATGTTCAGAGAATCTCAAAAAAAGCTTTGCATGTCTTAAAAAAAGGTTTAGAAAAACAAAAGGCTGAGTTCATTGACAATGTTTATTGTTGGGAGAACTATTGCTTTAAAAATTGACTGTTATAGACCATGTGTGTGTGTGTTTGTGCTTATTGGTATGCTTTATCATTAGCAACTAATGCAAAACTATCCTGCAACGAACAATAAGCACTATGAGTCTTCTGTGCATCTGTTTGAAGTGCAGGTTGGTGTTAATGGACTTACTTTAAATCAGTCACTTGAGGTTCTATTTTGACTAGGATGTTGCTTTAGAAAGTAGCTGCCTATGTAGACAGCATGGCAGTGTACTAGGGTTTGGAAGAGAGCCAATATCATGATTTATTCTCAAAAGAATTGGAGTATCTTCAGCTGAAAATGCTGACTCTTTAAAGACCTATAAAATCCTACAGCAGATTAATCTCGCAAATATCTCCAATAAAATCTCCCACAGACTAAATCAAAGACAATATACTTTGCAACACAAATTACTTTCCCATATTTTCATGAATACAAATGATGTTTTGTTCATGTTGTTTAATTTACCAACATTTTCTTACATATTCATCTACCATGTGTATTTGTATCTGCATCAAATCCACTCTGACATGACAACGTGATTCATGCTATTTTACGAGTCATTTCTGTAGCACGTCTGCGGCAGTGTAACACACACAAGCTGTTTAAAGACTCGAGGGAATTTATGCAATGATTAACGCTTTTGCAACAATTAAGGGAAATCAATCACTCGATATGGAAGAACGGATGGATGGACAGATAGATTGTATGGATAGACAAGAATGGAAGGATGGAAAACGGATGGTGATGGATAGATGAAAGGATGGACAAATGGATGGGCAAGCAAATGGATGGATGGATAGATGGACGGACAGAAGTATAAACGGGGGAAATAAGGAATAAATAAAGACAAATTTTATGAAACATATAACACAAATATAATACAAATTTCTCTATTTATATTTTCTCTTCATAGACACACACACACACACACACACACATGCTTGTTTGCTTTGGCTTATGCTGTGCCTAATCATGCTTTTTATGGGCTTGGGTTATCCAGCATGGCACAGTTAAAACCCCTGCCAGACATTAAGGTCCTGATTATAAGCCACTGCAGTTATGAAGCTCTTCTTCAATTACGCTAATATGATCACCTCTGATAATACACAATTCTACCACTAATATAGAAGAGCACTATAAAAACAAAAAGCAACATGATCCATTTCCTCTATCTCAGTGACATTCCATTTGTCCTGGAACACAAACAACATGAATATGTATTAAAATCACATACGTATCAAATGCTTGGTGTAATGTGTTCAGTAGAAATGTGCCGTACATCTCAAATCTAATGGCAAACTTTTTATGCATTGAGGTCGGTTGCCATTGAATTCATATTCAGAAGAGTTTCGAGACAAAATGAATACATCACTTGGTATTTATGGATCTATGGCAGTTGACCTTGTCTCAGCCCGCATGAAATAGCCTGCTTTTACGAGAAATGGCTTTTAAGAAAAAGATTTTTCAAAACAAAACAGCTACCCACTATGTTTTATAGTGTACCCCCTATAACAAACCATGTCATTTATCTTGACCTATTGTGGTTAACTAATATCTTTAACTATACAATCTCTGTATTTCTCTGTAAAATCTCTGTAAAACAACAACAACAACAACTTGGACTTCATTGAAAGTTTTAGGTTAGCATTACATCCAAACACAAACGGACAATCCAACAAAAATAATGTGCAGATATGAATGCCGGCATGTGGTTGTAGTTGTGCTTAAAAATCGCTTTTAACGTAAACATCTGATTAGCCTTACTCTCAAAAAGTTATTTTCTTCACATTGTATTAGTTTATACTAGTGTATGTGTTTCAAATTGCATGTTAGCATGTTAAATTTTGAACAAACAAGCTAACGTGATACAATGTGCCGAAAGAAACAACAATAATATTAATCTTTGTTCAGACCTATAGTTTTGGAAGAATCCAGTTACAGCTTCCCATGTGATATGGATGCAATTCTGCACGGCATATGTTAAATTTGTGCTAATATATACAACAATATGCCAAAAGTAGCGTAGGCCAATCTGTCTTTGTGCCTAGTTTCAGAAGATTCTTGTTGAATTTTGATTGTACTGGTTGTATTTAATGCATGCTTCGCGCACACATTTGAGCTTCTGTTTTTCAGACAGAATTTGATGTGCTTTATGTGCGCTGTTTTTTCCATTTATTGTCTTAAACTATTGATAGCACTGAAGTTAAGCAAAAACGGATATTGCATATGTGTAGTTAGCCTACACTTGAAAAGACAGTTTGGTAGTTTGATGGCCTGATCATACAATACACATGACAACAAATCACGCTGACCTTTCCGAGAGTGTGAAAGAAAGTTGCGCGTGTGTGTGTATACTGGAGATAAGTGCAGGACGGTATGGAGGGTGTTTACCTGCCTGGCTGTTGTGTCGGGGTAATGGAGGCTCCTTATCATGTGCACACAGAGCTCAGAGTACAGGGGACACAGAATCCCTCCTGACAACAGCACCCCCCACCCCCACCCCCCCCCCTCTCTCTCTCTCTCAAATATGCAATTGCTGAGAGTATTATTTATTTGGGTGAAAAACAGCATGCTGTCTGCCTTCGCGCATCTGTGAGTGTGCGGAAGTTGCTTGAAGTTTATGTTTACTTGCTTCCATGTTTTTGAGGACTTTAATGACTACATTTTTAATGACTCGCGTTTTTTTTTTTTTTTTAGTTCAAATGAAAGGGAGTGGAATTTGGCTCTTAGAATATTACATTGTTGTCTCTATGTGCAATGGATGGTAGAATAGAGTTAGTGAGTACATAATATGGATGGATGGATGGATGGATGGATGGATGGATGGATGGGTGGATGGATGGATGGGTGGATGAATGGATGGATGGATGGATGGATGGATGGGTGGATGGATGGATGGATGGATGGATGGATGGGTGGGTGGATGGATGGATGGATGGATGGGTGGATGAATGGATGGATGGATGGATGGATGGATGGATGGGTGGATGGATGGATGGATGGATGGGTGGGTGGATGGATGGATTGGTGGATGGATGGATGGATGGATGGATTGGTGGGTGAATGGATGGATAGTTTTGTCATATCGCCCACCTCTGGTATTGAGAATGAAAAATGGTTCTGCATTGTGTGGGTAATTGAACTGAGCATCTGTATGTAACACTTCACACATAGGCACAGAGACCACTGGTTAGCAATTAGCACTAATAGGCTAATAATGAGGATGGACTGGGATCCCCTATCGCCATCATGCCCTTGAGCGGGCCACTTAATCCCAGGTTGCATCAGGGGACTGAAATTGTAATAAAAGCACTTAATCTCTGGATTAGAATGAATCTGCTGAATAACATAATAACAGTCCATGGGGGCATTATATCACATGTCAAATGATCAATACCTGATTAGACTCTCCCATAGGAGAAGGTTAAGCAGGTAGAGGAGCAGTTAGCTTTAAACAGGAGGTCCACAAAATGGTTGGATTCTAGGTGGCCTGACAAACAGGAACATGTTGTGTCTGCACCAATTTATATTTAGTGTGTACATTGATTCGACGTGTACATAAGTGAATCAAGAATAAAGTTTAATCAAATTACAATCTTAAAGTCAATGAATCTTGAAGCCAAAAGTCTGAGGTCTAAAATTAAGCTTTACTTGCATTAAAAATAAATCAAATTTAGGTCTTTAGATGCACAACAAAAATAAACAAGTGAGAAGCTAGTCTAGATGGTAAATTTTGTGTTATGGAAATTTACAAAGCAAAGAGCATTTCCAACTTTAAAAAGTTGGAAGGAGTTTAAATGTTTGAGGTGAAGAATAAATTAATTAAAAAAAAAATCCTGTTGATTAAGCATCAAATCAACATATTGATTTCTGAAGGATCATGTGACATTGAAGACAGGAATGATTACTGCTGAAAATTCAGCATTGCCAATAATTTCACAATATTATATATTGTTATACATTTTAACAAAATAATGCAGCCTTGGTGAGCACTTTACTGTTATGTATATGACATAGCAGAAGCCAGATATCTCAAAAAAGTTTAGTCACTGAAACCATTAGGAAGGTCATGTTTGATAATATCAGCTCCCTGCACCAAAAATGGTAGTATATTTTTAAAAAGTACATGATATTATTTATATTCTTGGAAGCCAATGTTACCGGAAATCACAAAAGCACTTTTCAAAGCCAAATGGATGTGGCAGAGATGGTCTCTCAGGATAATGAAAGTTCTCAGCACACTCTGTTCTGTTATTGAATGCTCTTCAAAAAGACAATCATACCGAATAAACTGTACCCCCTTGCTCAGTCTAAACAGCCCGGGTCATTTAAGTAAAAGACATTGCATTGGGCAAGATTTGACAGGTGACACATTTGGATGCATCAACACACAGTCTAGCTCCACATTTCCCAGAGGGCCTCAGTGACAGGAAGACTCTTCTCACTGTCACTTGACTCACTCTCTCTCTTTTCAAGGCACAAATCACATTGCCACACACATCCACACAGCTATGGAAACGGTAGGTGAGATTGTCTGGACTAATGGTGTGGAGTATGAGCGTGTGTGTGTGTATGTGAGTGTGTGTGTGTGTGCTCATTTTTCATTGTATCTCTTGAGAGCATGAGGCAGGATATGCTGAATGAAATTAAATGTGTGTGTGAGTTTGTATGAGTTAGTTCACCCAAACTTGAACATTCAGGGAACATTCATCCTCGCCTCATTTGAACAATATTCACCCTCATGTCGTTCCAAACACGACTTCCATAATTCCGTTGATCAAAAAAAGGAGTAGTTTAGCAGAATGTCCATGCTGCTCTTTTCCTTACAATGAAAATGAATGGGCTGAAAATGAATTGACTTTCACATTTGTGTTTCAGTACATTTATATACTGCTATTTAACATTATTTATATAAGTATGTATTAATTATTTTTATAACAAATTTGCATAAAGCCAGCTTAAGGTCTTCATTGGCTGTGAACGTTCATAAAAACACAGTAGCTGTAAATGAGACCAGGAAGAGTTTGGTTTGTGTTGTTGAAATGTCAAAAATATGCTGTTTTTTTTTGTTTGTTTGTTTTTTTGACAATGAATGCATGTAAAGCAGACCTCCAAAAGAAAATGAGGAGCCTTTAAAATAGCATAATATTGGTATTGTTTATAAAATCAACACTGCATGACACACAGTCATTAAAAGGGTTTTGTCTGTTTTATTTATTTTTTTTCCTTCTGCATGTTAGAATCTTTAAATAAATAAAATAATAAAAAAGATCCCCCGCACCGTAGCTCAATTCATCTTTACACTTATGCATATTATATAATAAAGTCTTCTTGGCCTAAAATAACCACCACTATAACTCAAAACTTCCATTTCAACATAAATTCTAAAGGACTAGCAGTAAATGCACTTTCCGTGCTGAGGTCCTCCACTTACTGCATTTCAGAGTCAGTTCTGCTGTAAGTCTGTGTGTCCAAGCAGTCTGAGCCCCACAAAACGTTTCTCCTGTTGTTTCTACCTATCTGAGAGGAACAGGCCTGCCTCTGGGAAAGAAAGCCAGGCAGTATTCACAGAGCTTAGCATGACAGTTTGTAAGGATATGTGAAACAGAAATGAATTATAGCTTATCCGCTGCAGAATCCAAATTCAGTGTGTGTGTCTATCAAGACTTTGAATACAGCAGAAAAATACAGTATTATGTATATGTGTGCTTACTGTGCTATTAGCATGAGCATTTCCGTTTCTTTATCAAAGTGTGTGTGCATCCAGATAAAGTTGCCAAACAGATTAAATCAGCCTAAGGTTTTTAAGTGGTCCTGGGCAAGCTGCTTTGCTGGTTTTAGGCACTTGTCAGCTGGACTTTTAAAAGGACAGGAATCTTTCAGGTTTCATCTTAATTTGTATTTCAAAGATAAATGAAAGTCATATGATAGTTCATAATAGCTCTCTGAGTCTTTGGCATGAAAATGGATATTTGGTTTTGGTGAAACAGATCTGCTAAGCTGCTGTTATCGCTGTTGCTACAGAGCAAGTAGGCATTTGCTATTGCCCATACATACAAACATGCTGCTGCTGTATGAAATAGCATACATAAATTACAAGTAGCAGATCTTTACAGGTGGAGCTGGGGAAGGTGGAGGGTTTCTGAAAGCGTGCTGCAACTGCGACAGCAAACGACAGGTATTTGAAGGTTAAGCAGCAAGCTCATTGGCTACTGTTACAGCAGGAAGCAATCAGCTGCGCCGTATAGAGAATGACGTGATTGCAAGCAGATTGAATAAAGGACCTTTCAGCCTGTGCAATCTAGAGTTTCATGACAGAACTTTGTAATTGTACCACAATGTATTTTTGTAACATTGTGGCCACACTGGACATGAGCGACGGTGTAATGTGTCAAAAGCAAATAAAAACCACTATATTCACACAAAGCCAAAGTGAAATGATCTAAATGATAAACTCAGATGTTTGGCGTTATGCCAACTTGCAATGGTTCTGTCTGTACTAGACAACTGAACTGAATTGTATTGTGTTGAATTGAATGTGACGTGACGAATCACCGACAGTAAACAGACGGCACGATCTATTTCCACACGGAATCCAAAAAATTTCTTTATTTCAGTATCATTTTTTTTTAATTAAAGTTATATTTTTGGACTTTGTATGGATTTATTAGATAAGACTCTGATTCTGTGATTTATTTTTATTTATTTATTAATAATTATTATTTATTTATTTATTTATTTATTTATTTATTTATTAATTATTATTTAGCAGGGAAATAAAAAAAATTCCCCTGATTAGGTTATTTATACATGTTTTGTTTGTAAGTTTATTTTGTTTATTATTTTGGCCTGAAGCCATTGTTTCTTGTTTTAATTATTTTTCATTCCACTTCAATAAATTATTTTTAGTCAGTTATTTCTTGTATCTTTGGTGATCTGTCTCCTGGGGTTGGATTCCCATTTTACATCCTAAACAAGTCAAGTCAAAGCCTTGTGACGTGAGCACAACACTCAAACGCATAGAAAAACGATGAAAAACATGCTATGAGTGAAAACACCTCAAGACAGAGTAACTGTTATTAGAGCTTGTATTGGACATTCAATCCTTGACATGACATGATATTTAGAGACTATAATACGTTAGAGGATGGCCTCTTTAGCAACCTCCTAATAACATGTTATCAGCCATTCAGAAATACAGGCAAGCACCACTCACAATTTCTTTAAAACATGTAAATATTTAGCTAGATGTGTTTTCTCTAAAAGGGTTTTTCAGTACGAGTATGTGTCACATTAAACATGCTCTTGTGTGCGAGGGTGTAGGATAGCGAAACTTCACGTGAGCTCTTTCCAGCTTGTCAAACAATATGATTACACAGTTACACACAAACGCAGTCGCACACACTCATTCTCAGCGCTCATTAATGACAGGAAATACTGCGGCATTTAACGGAGCACAGCTCTTTTAATGAGATGTAGCAGGAGACATTGTGCAGTGGTAAAGGTTAACTACTCCTGTCCGGATATCACCGAGAAAAAAACACTAAAATTGAAGAAAAAAGACGAGGACAGACACATCAAAGTATGTTCGGTCTTATAAATGCTAGAGTATGAACTACTTTAAACTTTGCCTCTGAAACAGAAATAGAAAGAGAGATGAAAGGAAATAACAGCAGACTCTAAATGAAGGGGTCAAGTTACATACTCTCACCCAGAACCTTCATGACTAATCCCTCTTCAAAGGAGAATCCTATAGATTAATGAAGAGCAGATATCTGAGACACCCACAAGACGCTTATGTCATTTTTCACAAGATAAAGACTCTTTTTTTGAAATGCTAATGGTTGTCAATACAGCTCAAAGGTGGCTTCATACGTTTCCACTGTGGCCTGGTTACACAAGTATATTTAAATTCATTTTGTCTGTGGCATTTCAGAAACTCTAAAATAAAGAGTTCTGAGCCTTGAACTAAAGCAGCAATGTCTGAGATGAATCACAATCTTATAACGTTTGATTAAAAAAAAAGGAAAACTATTTGAAACTCTGAACAAAAGACAGTGTATTTAACATCTTTTATGAAGGAAAGAATGAATTACTCATCCAATGAACCACTGCAAATAGTATAATTAAATTAATAACAAATGTTTTTGGGGGGTATTATTTTTAATATATTTGAATCTGAACGCTACCATGAGGCTAAATTAATGTCTATAGCTAAAGGTTGTAGCTGTAACATTTCCTAATTTGTCACAATGAAACGGAAGTAGCAACGGATCTTTTCTTTTGTATTGTTATTTACATGAAATGAAATGTTGAAATGAAATGAGTCATCAAAATTATAAAGTAAGTCAGGGACTTGGTTCTATGCATCAGTTGTTGATTGGATGTTAAGATGTGGATGTTGACAGATGAACGTGAGCTTGCGGGGGCAAAGTTTAAAGGATTAGTTCACTTTAAAATGAAAATTATCCCAAGATCTACTCACCCTCAAGCCATCCTAGATGTACAACTTTCTTCTTTCTGATGAACACAATCAGAGTTATATTAATAAATATCCTGATGCATCCAAGCTTTATCATGGCAGCGAAAGGGACCAACGAGTTTGAAGCTCAAGAAAGTGCATCCATTCATTATGAACGTTCTCCACACGGCTCCGGGGGGGTTAATAAAGGCATTCTGAAGTGAAGTGATTAGTTTGTGTTAGAAAAATATCCATATTTAACCAGTTTTAAAGTAAAATATCTAGTTCAGACCTCCTTCCATATTCAACTTACGAACCGACACCGTTGCGAAACACACGAAAAGACGCCAAAAAATGCCCCGACATTGCCCGAAGGCCGACAGTCGGCTTGGTGTGTCCCAGCCTTAAAAAACATTAAGCCAAAAGACAGTTTTGTCTGAGAAACAAAGCAAAGTCTACATTATTCTTCAATCCTAATCAGCATTTGTATATTCTACATTCACACCTACATTCACTGCCGTTACATTTATATTTATTTAACACATGATTCTGCCATTTTTTTTTCTTGTGAGCAGCAAGATAAGAAACGAGTCGCATCTCGTCAAGTCCCCCGAGGTAAGATGTATGCACACATACATAAACCCGAACTAGCATAAAATCACTAAAACAACAGGAAGACGTCTCTGCGGAAGACTTCAGGCACCAAGTCAAGCATAATCACCCGATATGAGAAAAGCACCGGTTTTATGTGTTTGCACTTAAGCCTTATTCACTCTAGATTAAAATGACTCTGAAACACAATTTATCTCAGTTAGGACTAGCCACAGAAATTTGCATTATGACAGGATTACAGTCTCTGCAAAATGAATTGAGTTTGAATGAATCAGGGGAGCCAAAGCTAAAAATACAGAAACTATCCAACAGGACATGCAGATGAGGTTTAGTTGAATATACTTTAGAATCAATTAGCATAATTTTAGGAAGGTTTTCATTGGCAGTGTTTAGTCAATTGCTAAACAGATGGCTTTTATGCTTTTTTGGCCAAATTTACAAAGGACACAGGGAAAACTGTTTTGGTTTGTTTGCCTTCCTAGATTAAACCCATTCGGCACTGAATATTTGTTTCCTGTTTGAGAGGACTATATACTGTACTACTCGTTTCATGAACTTTTTTGACTTATGTTTTCATGCTCTTCTCCCTTGTCCTTCATCAGTCCATCGCAAGCCTTCGTTCCCACCTCCACTGTTGGGTATCGACCCGTGTGTAAGTTTCCACTTTCTCTCTGTCTGTTACCTGCTACTTTTCTCCCCAATAGTTTCTGGGTGGTTTTTGTGCTGTTCGGGATAACATGTTTCTTAACATGGTCAAGTAGATTGGGTAGAAAGATGTACTGTTCATGGCTGAGTGTTTTTGTTCGTGTTGGCTGGTTTTTACAGCTCTCTTAGGGGCCGTTCACACAGAACGCATTTTTCTATTCTAATGTGCTACTTTTCCATTGTTTTTCAGTGTAAATGCACTAGAACGACGTCAATGACTGTTACGCTCGCATCTTGCCTCTTTTGCAGCCCCTCGCACATAAGCGCCATGTTTTTAAGATGCTGTGACAAGTTAAAAGAATGAGTGGCACTCATCGCATCTTGAGACCCTTGCATTCTGCGGGGAAAAAAAATCTTTCCTGAGTGCAGCGTCGTGTGTTTTTATATGTAAAGATGCGTTTTATCAATTGACTTTTGCCATTAGGAATTTCTAAAACATGTGTGGTGTTGGGAATTGCTCGTTATGCTAAATTTACTCTAATAAATGCTAGATCTTTGCCCAACAAATGAATTATTTTAAATTACTTTTGTCGTGCTCAGGATTTTTTTTATTTGTGAGAGAGGCCTGGCTTACTCTTGGTGATTCTATTGCCCTGAAGGAACTTATTCCTCCAGACTGCCTGTTTTTTGTGGAATAGCAACAATTTTCAAGAACTGTTTCAAGTGTAAACCTCTCAGTTGATAATATTATAAGCTTTTTTTTTTTTTTGATCATCCTACCTCATTGCTTTGTGCCCTGGTTTACAGACCACTTAAATTCTATAAGGACACTAAATTCTATAAGAATTTCCAGATTTTCTGGCTTATCTGGTGTAGCGTGCCGATAGAATTCTGATTCTGTCTGTTTCCAGTCAAAACCCCTGGTTAAAAAGGATTTTTTTTATGTCTTATGGACTCTCTTAACCTTATCTGGACCAATACATCAGAAGGGTCATACTTTGGATTTAGTGTTTTCATTTGGTGTGACCAATCTTGAAATGTGTGATGCTGCTTTTTCTGATCATTGTCCAGTTGTTTTTGACTGTGTTGTCATGTACTAAATCCTATCAAATCCCATCACTCACTGTGCCATTAGTTTAATTGCATTTTTCTATGAAGGCCAGGATCACCGATACCAATACTGCTACTGATGTCTCTATGAAATTGTTATTTTCTCTTCTCAATTTTAGTTATTAATTGTAGCTGTTCAAAACTACAGTGTAATTGAAAGCTTTCAATTTAAATATTTATTAGGCTTTAAAAAATATAACAACTTTTAATTTAAGTGAACTTAAAACAACCTTTACATAAGCCATTACAATAAATGTTACATTTAACGGTCTCTCTCTCTATTGACCATTTCAGTTGTATCTGACTCTAGGTGATTCTACGGCCATCTCTAGCGAAAGACTGGCCATGAATTTTCTTGCAATGATGTTTCTGGGGTAGCTTGCCAGGTCTTCCCCCAAATCTCCCCATTGCATGGCTCGGGACACACACACGCATTCACACTTACAGATAATTTAGTGTCTCCAATTCACCTATACTGCAAGTTTCTGGATTGTGGGGGAAACCGGAACACCCAGAGATAACCCACACAGACTCCACACAGAAAGAACTCCTGGCTCAGCCGGGCCTCAAATCGGGGACCTTCTTGCTGAGGCGAAAGTGCTACCGACTGAGCCACTGAGCCACACTTACCCGTGCCCTTTAATATATCAGGGCTCAGAACTAAGAATTTTTTTTCCTATTGGCGCAGACTGCTTTGCCCTGCCAAAATGCACAAAAGGAGTTATTGTTTTTGACCTGTACAACCTCTTAAACAGAGCTTTAAGATTTTCAGGTAGGTCTAGCAGGTAGGAAATATACATTAATTGAATAAAAATGAATAAAAATTGAATTAAAATTGAATAAAAGTTATCAAACACTTCACAGTCCTCACTGCATAAATTACACATAAAAAATAGGGGAAAGCTTTAGTATAGGGAGCACATATATAACTATTAACTACAACTTTTCCCTCATAATAAACTCCTAATTTACTGCTTATTAATAGCTCAGTTCACATACAACGGCACCAATGCAGGCATACCAAAAACGCTGCTGACTATGAAGACAGTGTCCCCTACTAAGCAAGCCAAAGGCAACAGTTAGTAAGGTAGTTGTTAAGTTTAGGTATTGGGTAGGATTAAGAATGTAGACTAAGGTCATGCAGAATAAGGCATTAATATATGCTTAAGTACTAATAAATGGCCAATATTCTAGTAAAATGCATGGTAATGAGAAACTAGTTAAAAGACCCTAAAATAAAGTGTTACCAAATATAGAATAATCCTTATTAAAGCTATATAAAAGTTATTTTCTCTTTTTAAAAAAAAAAAATACAGACATGACAGTCATCAACGTCAACACTTTATGCTCATTTAAGACTTTAACACATTTAAGATTGTGCTTATGAGGATACTCGACAAATTGAGCATGTTTGCATAATTGTGTGTTTTTGTCCATTGAGACGCTGTCTGAAGCAGTCATGTGTGTCACAGACAGGAGATTCACAGACAATGTGCTCGTCCCGCAGTTCTCTTTTGCGTCTTATAGTGCTTGAATGGTTTAAAAGCATTTGCATGTATAAGAGCAAGATCATATAATGTAACACTAGTCAAAGGATGACGGGAAAAAAACGGATACTGCGTTAATTGCGTTAAATATTTTAACGTTACACTGAAAAAATAACCGTTAACGTATTAATTTTGACAGCCCTAATAATTTTATTCATAAAGCTGAGTGCATTAGGTTTAACATACCATCGCAAAGATCTTTTCCTCTAGAAACACTTCCTCATCACAGCTCTCTTCCTCTTTTTCAACCTGTATCTCCTTCACTACTCACTCTATGATATTGTATCTAATATAAAACCCTCATTTTGTCCTTCAGATGTTTTGCTTACAAATATTTTAAAAAAGGCTTGTCCAGCCTTAAATTTTAAAAATAAGTTACAGTATAGCCAATGATAAAAAAAAAGTTTTCACAGTTATGCTATCTTGCCATGTACTCCCCCTTGTCATGTGACTGCCGCTATGTACTCTGCTAGTCATGTGATTCCCTCGTCCTCGTGTGATCATGTCATGTGCCTCCCTAGTCTCGTGTGTTATGCTGTCATTGGTTAATTGTCTTGATTATGTTCACAGGTGTGTCTTGTTTAGTCATAAGCCCACATGTTTGCCTTGTTCCTTGTCTTGTATTGTCCTTGCAACCATTTTTGGTGTGTTCTTTGAGCAGAACCAAGCCAAACCGATTTAATAAACTGCACTTGGGTTCTTCAGTCTCACCTCCAGTGGACTTCATTACAACCTAAACGAGAGAACATTTTCTGTTGATGTAGGGAAATGTTTCTCATCGTGCTCAAATCCCCTAAGGTGTTCCACAGGGTTCAATTTTGGGACCTCTTCTTTTTGCTTTATATATGATTCCCCTAGGTCATATTATTCAGAAGCACAACTTAGATCATTTCGATCACACTCCACTTTATCTTCCAATTAAAAATAACAGCTGTTTTGCGACTAATCTGTTTAAATGTCTTTGTGACATTAACTGCTGGATGGGCATGATTTTTTTTTAAAAATACTGATAAAACAGAAATAATTGTCTTTGACTCACCAGTTCTGACTTCTGCCATTATCAGTCAGCTTGGTCCACTCTCTAACAATGTGCAAAACCTTCGTGTTATCCTCAATCCCACTTTGTGTTTTGACAAGAAAATAGTTTTGACAAAAAATTGTTTCTTAAGGTAAGTTCCATTGCTTAAATCTAGAAGCTGCTTTCTAAGAAGGACATTGAAGTGGTTATTCATATATCTATAACATCAACGTCAAGGTTAGACTACTGTAATTACCTCTATATGGGTTTGCCTAAATCTGCTTTAGATCGTTTGCAATTGCTACACAATGCAGCAGCCAGATTATTGACTGGCACTAGAAAATGTGACCACATTACCATTGCACTTGCCTCTCCACACTGATTTTAAAATGCTGTTCTTTATTTGTAAAGCCTTGCATGGACTTGCTCCCCAGTAAAATGTGATTCATAAATAAACTAAAGTAAAAAAAAAATACTTTTCACATATTTAACAATTGGCTAAGTTCTGTCCCCATGGTTATGGTTGTTTTTTTGCTTGTTTTTTTCCAGAAAAGCTTTCAAGAAACTCCCACAGGTATGCATTTGGAATTTCCGTGAACAGCACAATTTTCAGTCAAAAGTGCTCATAAAGTGGATACAATTGAATGGATATTATTCTTAAGTGGGCTAGAAGGAAGTGTGACGTCGTAAAGCATTTACATCTGCCTTCTTTAAAGAAATTGAGAGAGAAAAAGAGACTAGAACTTTCAAATCTTACTACAGTACTGTAAACTTTGATAAAAACTGTTAAAATTGTCAAACAACCCAGGATGTGTCTGGGTTAGCTACATTTAGCTTTGATGACAGCATAGCACACTCATGACATTTTCTCCTCAAATTTGCGAGGTGGTCATCTGGAATGGTTTTCAATTCGCAGGTGTGCCTTGTCAAGAGATAATTTGTGACATTTCTTGCCTTCTTAATGTGCTTTAGGCCATCATTAGTCTTGTGCTGAGGAAGGGTCATTTCTTTAAGAAATGAAGGTCATTCAGTCCGAAAAATCTCAAGTACTTTGAATGTATCCCCAGTTGCCAAAACCATCAAACAAAAATGAGGACCGTCCCAGGAAAGAAAGACCAAGAGCTACCTCTACTGCAGAGGATAAGTTTTTTACAATTACCAGCCTCAGAAACCGCTGATTAACAGCACCTCATATTACAGCCCACATAAATGCTTCTGAGTTCAAGTGGTAAACAACTGTTCAGAGGAGACTGCATGAGTAAGGCCTTCATGGTCGAATTGCGGCAAAGAACCCATTACTTCGGAAAAACAAAAAGCAGATGTACTTGGGCCAAGAAACACAAGTAATGGACATTAAATCAGTGGAAAACTGTCCTTTGGTGTGATGAGTCCAAATTTGAAATTGTTAATTCTAACCGCAGTGTCTTTGTTAGACATAGAGAGGGTGAACGGAATGTGTGGTTCCCACCATGAAGCATTGCGGAGGAGGTGTGATGGTGTGGGTGCTTTGTTGGTGACACTGTTGGTGACGTAATCAAAATTGAGGGCACATTTAACCAGCATGGCTACCACACCATCCCATCTGGTTTGCACTTATTTGTTTTCCAACAGGACAATGACCCCAAACACACCTCTAGATTATGTAAGAGCTATTTGTCCAAGAAGGAGAGTGATGGAGTGACCTAGCCTCCACAATCATGCGATCTAAATCCAGTTGAGATGGTTTGGATTGGAGAGTGAAGGAAAATCAGCTCAAGTACTCAACACCATTGGGAACTCCAAGATTGTAGGAAAACCATCCCATGAGGCCCTACCTCATGAGTCTGACTGAAAGAATGCCAAGCGTGTGCAAAGCTTAAAATATGAAATATATTCTGGGTTATTCAACATGTTTTTGTTTAACATTTGTTCTGTAATAATTTCAATGTCTGCAGTATTAATATACCATGTTAAAAACAATAAAAATAAAGAAGAACCATTAAATAAGAAGGTGTGTCCAAACTTTTGACTGGTAATATAATTTAAATAAAATTGTATTATTACAAAAATATAAATAAACATTATATATTTTTATTAAAAATAATTATTACATATTTTAAATAAAAAAAATATAATATAATATGAATTATAACAGTGATATATTAATATTATTCTATATTTTTATATACATTTTCTCATCTCAGATGGCAAAAAGTTCGATATAAGTTATATAAATGGTGCTCTTTGGTTTCGGACAGACAACATTGCTCAAATAAGCCCTTTCTGTCTAAATGTTTTTTAGGATAAAGTGTGGCTATGTGAGGTCAGGATCACTCTGGTCTGCTTGACTGACAGGGCAAATAAATAAACGATTGACAGCGTGTGATGAGGCAAATCATGGATGACCTTTAATCCTTACGGTTCCGCAAGGTTTCCACCTCTTCATGAAAAGTGGCTGACCTTGCTCCGATATACCGACTTTTCCCATTCATTTACCCATCCTTCACTTCATTTCATAGCAAGGACAATGTGCCCTATTTCAGTTTATCGCTCCCCTTGACTCAGCATTTACTCCCTCTTACTTCCCTTTGTATTTATATTACGTCTGGTTAAAGGTTAGTTCACTAAAAAATGACTGGAACAAAAAAATGTGAATAGAACATATCTGAATATATATACAGATCTTTCCTATATATAATGAAAACAAAAAATGTTGTCTTGCACACTACATTTCAAGTCTTCTGAAGTCACATGATAGCTTTGTCTGAAAACAGACTGGGTGAATTTAAGTCATTTTCAAAGAAAATCGAGTTATGAACTAATGAATCGCTCAAGTGAATCAAACTTGAGAATCAGATCGGCCTGATTCATTAACAAAACATTCAGTCCAAATGATGAGCTGGAATCGGTTCCAAAAAGCGCCGCTCAAAATGTTTTAAAAAAGTAGTGAGAAACCAATGAGCCAATAGGATTTCTGAATGAATTAGAGCTCCTGTTTACAAGCAATGCCTGGCAATTCTCTCTGAATGTAAAGAGATACATGATTTAAGCAATCACAATTCAGAAAACAAATAGAGCTGAAAACAAAAGGCAGTGAAGGCGAACTTGCCGCACAGATGACGACACAGTAAGACACACACACTCTTCATCTTATGCCTGACATCCAAGGGCAAGAGCTGATTCATCTTCCACTTAAACCCTCTCACATGAAAAAATGAACATATGACTGTGAGCAGACAAGCGCTTTTGGAGACGAAGGGGGAAAAAAAACCCACTCGCATCCGTTCGTCTAATTTTCCATCTCATTTCACACCTAGAGAAAGAGACTCTATTCAGCAATCCAAATGCAGGCTGTCAAAGGTGGTCTGAAATTCACCTCTGCATTTCTTTTACTACCAGTAATCAATTTATGCTCTTTTTAAGTAGCATTCCCTCTATATAACACTGATTTAACATCGGTATCAGGCATTGAAATTACTGGTTAAAAATATTACAGGGCATGAAATCTAGTGCATTTTCCACCAAAAGGCATTTTTTTTTTTTTAAATTCTCATAGACATGTTTGGCTATTTAACATAATGCATGAACTGTAGATAACACGTAATATCTGTATCCCTCCTTTAATATTGTGATTTTTGGCATGTCTCACCTCAAAAGTCTTGTACCTGTATCTTATATCTGTTTCTGAGTATTAAAATCTTTCAAATTAATTTTGAGATTTAATCTGTTGAACTGATATTAAATGTTTGATAGTACAAAAATATTAACTTTAAACCTGAGAAAACAAAAGAAATTGTTAGCTTAGTCCAATATTTTACCCAGTTAGAAGAATTGGATGTAAAATCATGAAACTTTTGGACCATTTCTGGAGTGAAACAAGTCGTAGCAAAACAGTAAATCATTTTTTTATTGAATTTTTTCACTAACTGTGCTGACTGGACTTGCCAAGCTCTACTATTCAACCCTGTTATGTTAGATATTATAAAATACATTTGTGTGTGTGTGTGTGTGTGTGTGTGTGTGTGGTCCTGGTATTCCTTATGTTATGGGGTCCAAATATAGTAATACCAGTAAATTTTGACCTTGTGGGGACATTTTTTTGGTCCCCATGAGGAACAAGCTTATAAATCATAAAGAATGATCTTTTTTTGAAAATCTAAAATAGCAGAAAGTTTTCTGTGATGGGTAGGTTTAGTGTAGGGGGAAATAATATAGAGCATAATAATAGAATATACAATTCTACAGTATATAATTACATCTATGGATTAAAACATGGAAACCTGGTGTGTGTGTGAGTGATTTATAGGCAAATATTAAGTTTATGAATAACTACAAACCAACATTTGGTCCCAAACAACTTAGTCTAAATGTCAGCTTAATTGAGACTAAATCTGCAACCCTGTGACTTGCAATCATTTTAATTTATTTTCTCCTTATATTTAAACGCAATATCTATTTACATCTATACATTTTCTATTTAACATGCAATGTTAAGTGTGTGAAAAATAACAGAATAAAAACAATTTTAATTCAGACATAACTTTAGTAATACATGTAAAATAAAGCAACAATCCTACAGTCGACAATCGACATTTTCTATATATTAAACTCTTCATTTTACTTGCCTTTTTTAAAAATTTTCACTGTATTTATGGAGAGTGGCAGTTAATCTAGTGCCTCAAGATCCCACTGCAGAAACTCCACTCGTCCTCTTCCCTACTTCCTCCCTCTGTTCATTTCGCTCTGTCCTCTGCCTCACTCTTTACCCCTCACCTCTCCTTCCCTCAGCTAGTCAAGAATACTTGGCAGTGCGTAAGTGCCCCTCTGACCGTGGCTGCTCTCCAGGGCCGCTCGTGCTGTTGACTGTGAGAGATCTTGACTTTAGAGTCAAGTATGCTGCTGAGGGCACCACAGAGGCCTGCAGGAGCAAGTCAGTATCATGTTGTTCAACTACCCACCTTCACCAAACGCTCCAAGATCTCGGGCTTTTGTCTTTAGCCTAAGGTGATTAATGTAGCACGACAAATAAAGAAGTGGTCAAACCGATTTGAATCCGAATACTTGTTGTTACAAATCCTTCATATAGATTCCACAAGTCAATTGCTCATCAGTGATTTTTCTAGTATTACTTAATATCAAAGTGACAAATTTGTAATGTATATAAGTTTGAAGTGAATGCGCTCTCACGCCACACATCATGTTCTCACGAAGTGAAAAATACATCCCGGAGCAAAGAGGGCACTAACAACGCGTCAACAGACATATGAAACAGTTTCATATTTAATATATCGTAATTTTTTAAAGAAGTTTAAACAATAAATAGCGTATAGTGTCTCTTTAATGTGTCGTGACAGATCGCTGTAGCTCATTCAAGCGGCTCGTGAACCGATCATCTCTTCATTCTAGTTCATTTATAGCATCAAATAAACATGAATGAACATCAGAAGGAATGTTGTTTCAAGACGTGAGTATACACAATTTTTCAAGTTCAAGTTCACCAACGTTAATCTACTAACTCCCCGTGCAGCTTTGTCAGAGAAAATGGCGGATTCGGGGTTACGATTGGTTAGATCGCCTGTCAATCAAACTGTTTGATTAAGAATATTCCTACGACTTATTAATTCAATCCTTTAGGCATATTGTGGCCATGATTTAACTAAATTAAAACGAGGGAACAAATTAGTACAACGTTATAAGTCGTGGAGACAAATTCTTAAATTGCGGCTACAAAAATGACATTTCAGGTGATTATTTACTGAATTTTCATTTTTAGGCGAACTATTATTTTAATTCAAGTGTTTTTGATTCTATTGTCTTGTTTTGTCTTCATATTTCATTTGGCTCATCCTGCTTTCTCTCTCATCCATAAAAGTTTAGTCATTCAAATCTCTTCGTTTCTTGCTTTATCTTTCCTTTCACAGTTCAATTTGAGCTTCTTTCTCTCTCTCAGTCTCTCAGTGGTTCAGCTGTGTGTGCAGTGGTGTGAGAAGCTCCTGTGTGGAGAGCAGGCGGGGGGGTGATCAGCCTGTCTGATGTTCTTATTAGCATTACAGAGAGCTGCGCTCACACATACAGCCAGACACTACTGGAGCTGCACCTGCAAGACAGGGGCTTAACACACACACGCATATACACACGCACACACACACACCATTCAACTGTTCTTAAATGGTCGATCCCTAATGATAGTCGTGCAGTTTGTAGTATATTAAGAGTCATTTGTAATGATCTTAGTTAAAAGGATCACCAAAAACTATACAGATACTGTTATTTACTCACCTTTAAGTCATTCCAAACACAAAAAGATGCAAGCAAATTGAGAAAAATCATTAAATAGATTAACGTAATAATATTAGACTTACTGCATTACTTTTTTTATATTATTATTGCTTTGTTCTGATTAGTAAAGAAACTATGATTGTTCTTTTGTACTTTTGATTTTTCTAAAGAAATTAATACTTTTATTCAGCGAGCCTTGCATTGATAAAAAAGTGACATTAAAGACTTATAATGTTACAATTCTATTTCAAATAAATGCTGTTCTTTTGAAAAAAAAAAAGTATCACTGTTTACAAAAAAATGTTGTGCATTTTTTTTTTTATTAAAAGGAATTAAATCATTAAAAGGGATTTAAGGGAATCCCAAAAAAGAAAAAAGAACCGTAAAAGTTCCAGGTTATTAAGTAGTTTAAACTATTTGCAAATAACATTTTTTAAAAATATATATTCACTCTTATTTGTATGTCAAAAATACAAAATGTTTCTTGTCTCGTCACATTCAGTTATGAATTACATTAATCATATCATATTAATCAAATATTAGCATGTTTTCAATTATATTGAGCAGTTTGCATCACTGATTTTGCTGTTGGTTGCTAAATATTTCAAACATAAAATGTTTAAATGTTTAGTTACTTTCCACGTACTCTTTCGCTGCTAAAACTAAAGTGTCGCTTTGGAATTTGCACCTGTCTTCTGTGAACAGTAAGTCCCGCCTTCTTTGATTTGATTGGTCAGCTCACTCATTCTGACAGTTAGACCGCTGAGGCAGACCAGCCCAGAAAAGTAACTTTTTTTTTCATCCTAACAAAAGAGTGGTAAATAATGGAGTACACCAGAGCAGCATCAATGAAATCAAGTATTGGTGGGGACAATTTGTCCATTTCTAATTATTGGGGGGAACTTGTCCTTCAAGCAGCCTTGAAAACAAATACAAAGATGTATTTTGTTTGTGAATTAATTGTATCAAATACAAAAATAATAACTCTAAACATGGACTGAACATTTATTCGTGATCAGAACGCTGTGGAGAGTGAATATAAAGGCACTTTTGTAAAGAAGAAACCTTGAAGCAGGCTCTAAGCAGCAGCACAACAAAATAATAAAGATAACCAACAGAAAAACACATTCATACTTGCTCTCTTGCCATTAACAGCCCACGCCTCCTTCAACTTCCTGTCGATAATGACGGTTCAGGTGATCTATTACTAAAGCTAGAGCCTTTTAGACACACGTCAACTTTGTCAGCGCAGTGGCCGAGAACTTCAATCCAGCCAGCTGCAAAACAAATCAATGTCTAAAAGCCTTTTATATCTCTTCCCTCTGTTTTTATATTCCAAACTGCAGAGGAGAAAATAGTGAAAGATGGGAAAAATAACACTACTGCTGGAACACCTGGAGAGAGAGAGAAAGAAATCGAGTGCAATGTTTTTTGTTGTTGTTGTTGATGAGGTTTTGTTGTTGTTTGTTTGTTTGAATGTTCTTTCATAAAAGTGTCACAATTCATGATGTGAGTTTTCTTCACTTTTGTTCAAAGGACTGGTTGTACAATTTCAATTCTACTATATAATGTGTCTGTTATACAATACTATATATACTATATTTTTCAGCATCAAGGGAAGCACTTCCTAATTTGTTGTACACGAGTATAATGACAATAACTATAAAATATGAAAATGTTAATACACACTTTAAGGGCTGTATAGCCTTTTATGGCACTTTATTTTATTTTGAAATATTTTTAGTGAATTTTGAGTAATTATTGTGTTAAAAGTGCTACTAAAAAAATCAAGTTTGATTTCAACATATAAATTCTCATTAAGAAAATGTCACATATTACATATCGCTATTAAATTCTGGCCGGGGAAATATCCTTATTGGCCAACAAAGATTAATTTTAAAGATTAAATGTTAATGACTTAATTGGCTGTGTAGTTCATACTATCATTCATGCAGGTTGAGCCTGAATATTGACATGTTATTGTATGAGCGTTAATATAACATGTAAAGCTGTTTTTTGGCTTAAGTTCCAACACTAAAGTGAAAGGCTCTATGTTGTTAACATACTAATTTCAAAACAGAGTAAAAAATGTTTAATAGGACTTCTTTAAATTCCACATAATAAGCTGCAAAACCTCCCTGTGCGTATTAATGTCTTAGACAATGTTATTTGATACACCCTCATCCATTACAAGTCATCATCCACTCCAAATGTAAAAAAATAGAGGGGATTTTTTTTTTTTACTAAACTAAATTTAACTGCTGACTTAAAAGTAGAGAGAAACAAAGAGAAGTTAAGCTTAGAGAACTAAAAAATTTGAAGAATGAGGAGAGGAAAAAAGAAGAGATTGTTTTCCTCAAGCTGGTTCGACAGCTTGTTCATTTCTCTGAAGAAAGTTCTAGAGACAGGGCGAGAGAGGGCAGAGACATGGTAAACTGCCCTTGCATTCAGAAGTGCACAGCTACGTGAGCTGAGAAATAAAACAAACATGGATCACTCACAAGAGCCCTTACAATTCAGAGAATCACAGGCCCTTTCCAAGAAACCAAATGTAACAATAAACAATAAAGGCACATTTATAACATAGTAATATGTGTGTAATAGTCATGTAATAACACTGTAATAAACTGCTCAATGCATTTCCTAAGTTTAAAAAATCCCAGTGGTGTTTACTGAGATGCTATCATGAATTCTGTGAGGAATTCATCCATGTTACATAATAATAACACTCTTATGTTATACAACAAGGGTCCGAGACATGTTTTAAATGGTCTTCGCTCTTAAATGTCAGTGTATTTAATGCTGCTCTACTGGCTATTTTTACAAGAGGAAGAAAAAATGTATTAGACGTGGGCTTGACAAAGCTGAAGTACAAGAAGACGTAATATAAGGGGAATTTAAGTTTGAACTTCAGAGGGATATGACAGGAAAAGTATTTTATGGGGTCGTTAAAGGATTGTGAATCACTACAAGGCGCTTTTGAAATGTTGACATTTGTACGTGTATATGATAGAAGATGGTTATAGAATATGACATATTTAATTTAAGAGGGAAGCGGTAAATTCAGGGATATTTTTCAAATGATATTATAAATGACTTGACATCAAAAAAAAAAAAATCTTCTGGCTTTAGCACAAGTTAAGATATACTGACAGCCACAAAAATAATAATAATAAAAAATATGAATTAATATGTGAATAAATAAACATTAAAATACTCACTTTTTCACAGGTATAGTAACAAGACGTTTACAATGTGATGCAAGTACGTAACATGATGTGAAAAAAGTTTACTTATCTTTCCCGTGTAAAATGATATTAAATATTATGTCAAGAAACATTAAATCGTTAAATAATACACAAGTTTCAATAGAAACAATTTTATTTCATATTGCAAGCGTCACACCTGTTCTTGTTTCCTGTTTCCGGTTCATGTCTTTTATTTTGAATTTTGTCATTGTCATGCTTCCTGTTTTGTCATGTGATTCCCATTTCATGTGTCGTGATCTCATTGGTTCATTGTCTTGATTACCTTCAGGTGTCTTGTTAAGGTACTTTCTCGCAATGTAATTACTGTAATTTCAAGATAACGACTTGTAAAAACATTCACGTCCTCATAGAACTCGTAATTACACCGCTCTGACTTGTACTGCATGACCGCTGTACCACCTGTTCACATTGCCATTGATAGTGTTGCCATGAAACGCTCAATTCAGAGTCCGAGGACATGAACAGCTCAGAGTAGAATGTCACGTGTTGTCATTTTGTAATTACAGTAATTACGACATGGCGTGAACGCAGCATTAGTCATTAGTCCATGTGTTTAAATAGCCCTCATGTTTCCATAGTTCCTTGTCTAGCTTTGCTATTGTAACCCGCTGTGAGTTTAGTCAAGCCTGCAGTTTACTCAAGTTAAAGATCAAGCATCGTTACTTTCTTTTGATTTGGTATCTGTCCTTCAGTGGACTAAACGTTACAGTAAGAGCCTCACTATACATTTTTTAAGGAAAACCAATGGAAGATCCACTAATCAATATTATATTTACAGTAAGTCGATGTCTCATAATTATTTATTAGATTGTGTGGCTTTAGCCAATGAGTAGGCGCCGTCTAATTATTATTCATGACACCACATGACCTTTTGCTATGAATGGAGCACAGAGAGTTGTGTTCTCTCCTTCTCCCTCTTTTCAAAACCGTGGTGTGAACTGACTTGCTAAAATGGACCGTTTCATGACACTTTAATGTGCATTCACACATAAGCACATTTACTTATGCATAAACAAATATGCAAACCAAGAGAGATGATTGTTTGGTTGGTAACCCTTTCTCAGCGCTGGTATCATACCCAGTTCATTTCACCATACAAGTGTTTGAACAAACAATCGATCGGTTCGTTGCTCCTTCACTGAGCATATACCTGTTCCACACACACACACACACATTCACTCCAAAAGCACTGCATATACACACAGTGTGGTCCAAAGAGAGTGAAACTTCATCCTTCAATAATCAGCAATGCCACTGGGCTGACATCATGTCTGTCTCCATGGTGACGCCTCTGCCGGTCGGAAATCCGCTAGGAGAAAGGCTGCGGCAGCCGTGAGTGTCAGGAAACAACCGGCATGGAATACTAAGCATGTTGAGGTTAATGTTTGCGCACTCGCCTATAGGCGCTCATGTGAATCAACACATGCATGTACACTTCACTTTGTTGACAGAATCAGAAATGTCAAGCTGATATTAAAAAATCTAATTCTGTGAGTGTGGGTTTTATAATTAATGAAAAGGCAACAATACAGATATAAATGAAGTGCATTAGTCTTGTTTTTCTACGCAGAACAAATGCTTCCATCTCCAGCGCTCTAACGTCCTGCACGCTTTTTGGCACTTGATCTGCCGGTTCTACTGGGACATTCTTGTATTTTTAACTTCCTTTGACCCAATTGTGACAAAGAAGTCAAGCAGCTATTTATAGCCACACAAAAAGACAGATTTGAACTCCAGTGAATTCTGATTCGCCTCAAATTAAATGCACGTTCAAAGGGAATGTGCACTGCTGCTGATCAAATTAGCAGTCTACAACAAAAGCACATATGCATACAAATTAGCTGTAGCTTCAATTAGGAGAAATTCATTTCAAAAGCTAACAGATCAATTTTAACATTTGTAAGGACCAATGTGAGTGGAGAAAAAGTTGTATCCACAATGTCACATTTTTCTTTTTAATGGAATTAATGGAACATTTCCAATACACGCTTTGTTGTGGAAGGTTCTTTAGATTATTAAAATGTCAATACAGTCTCATAGAAATCCGTAGCTATTTTACATTTTGGCGAATTGGTGGAGAATTTCGTACAATTTCGTTCATATGTTTCTCTGATTATGCCTCACTGATGTTTATGTTTAGAGGTGGACCTTACTTCTTTTCTTAAATTGTACGTTTTCCATTGAAATCAAATCATACAAGTTCACATAACCAACTCATAAAATTGTTTCGGTAGCACTATTTTACAATAGCACAATATTTTACAGTCCTGTTCCGTATATGCACTTTTTATATTAAATACAATAACTAGATCTAATCTTAAGCCATGTAGTTACCTTAAATTGCCCAGCACTTTCTTAAGTAAGTACACTTTAAGCACATGTAAGTGAAAGTACTGTTAAATAAAGTTCAACCACAATTAGATGAGGTTGAAAATGGTCTTCACACTAAGAAAGGTTCTTTTGAGAACCCAAAATGGTTCTTCTGTGGCATCACTGTGAAAACCCTCTTTTGGAACCTTTGTTTTTTTTAGAGTATATGGTTGCTAGGGTGTTGCTAGGTGGCCACCAGAGTTACTATAATATCCTGGCCCTAAGATATGATTTGGTTTTATCATTAAATGTAAATATAATGGATTTTTTTTCTTTATCTGACAGGCAAAACTTGTAAACATAATTCAAACAAACACCACTTATCATTATAATCTAAACTGATTTCTCTTGAACTGCCCGTGCAACAGAGACAGGCAGGTGAGCAGGCAGAACCAGCACACTTTATGACTGCTGCAGAGCTGTCCAGCTTTTGATTAGCAATGCAATTTTTCTGGGCTCCCAGGGCTGCGCTGGAGAGCCCGGTTCAGTGGTCACATGCTCATAGCGCTCACATGCAGAGGCTTGTGGACCAGTGGGCTTCACAAACGGCTGTAAATATTCCTCAAAGTGCAAAGTCCACATCAAGGCCTGACTGAATCACCTCAATCATTCTTTCTTGTTTGTTGTCCAGATATTGATCTCTGTCTCTCTCTCTCTCTCTCTCGTTCTCTCTTGTCTCTTGCCCCAGTAAATCTTCAGCAGGCTTTAATGCTTTAATTGGAAGCAGAGGCCATTGTCTCAGAATAGGCTCATTTGCCAGATGCTTACAGCGGTAAAAAAGAAAGTGGGTTAACCCAAAATGAAAATAGAAAGAATAAGACACAGAATGAGAATCCAGAGTTGATCGTTTGATGTATAACACCATGACCGTGGTGTCAAAAAGCAGACTCACCTGCTGCATTTCGACATGGCAAATCCATTGGCGACATACTTGCAGTTGCTCAATCACATGCAGTCAAACGTATGCATTTCCTGAGAGAAGACACTTGCCATTCACAAGTATCAATCTTGAGACTCTAATTACACCAATCAAGATAACAGGACTTTAATTGCCACTTGAGATCATAAACGGATTAACTCACAGGCCTAACGGGCATCTGCCCAGAGCAGAAGAGGGCACTCATGAGCCAAAGCAACAGTTCATATTTACTATTTACATATTTAAATGAATTATAAAATATGAAATCAAAAATTATTTATAAATTCATGTGTTTAGACAATTTAGGTGAAAAAAATGAAGGATAGTCAGAAAGAGATAATGAATTATGCTATATATAAATCTATAAATTGTTTACACGTGCCTACATTTTTAAATGAAAGGATGTCATTATTGAATTAAGATGTTTTAAATGTTAAATACCATGTAATGTTAAGCAAATGCATTAAAATATGCATAATTACATGCAATTAACTAACTAACTCTATAGTAAGTTTATTACTCATTAATTACACTGTAACAGGGACACCTTAAAATAAAGTGTAATCGAAATGTTTAAACAATAGCTGTAAAATACAACTGAACAATACTGTGAACGATGTCATTGTGAGACATCCAGGCCATGCTGATGTCCTAAACCTATTTGATTTAGCATTTCCTCATCAAGTCTGATTGATATTTTCTAGAAAGTGCTTAGAAGTACTGTTCATTACTCAGTCTGATTCCACACAGAACTGGCCATACATGATCATTCAACAATGCCGTAAATGGGCCCCAACGTGAAAAACACTGAAACAAACATGCATCGCTGTGCTTCAGTGGTGCTCATTCAACATCATAAGTGTAAGTGACCCAGTCTCAGCCAACAACCCTCTTAAGCAAAACATCACACACTTTAATTTACTTACGCCATGATCCACTAACAAATCCACTCCTCCCACAAGTACATACTCACTCACACACACTATACACTCAGCATGAGCCCATTCATTCTTTCTACTGATACAGATATCTATCTGCTCTGCACACGTTGACTGATGCATATTGTCGGGGTCTTCGTCTGCTGAACAGAATACTTGGAACTGTAAATTTAAATGATACATTTCATAACTTGAAAACCACCTGAAGACCTGTAAGATCAAATCCACAGTAGATGAAGATGACGATATTAATCCAAGGTTCATTTATCAACTAGAGAGCTAACATCCGAGACAGTGTGTCAAACACAAACAACACTGGACAAAGAATGGAACGAAGAGAGGAACTTAAATACACAGTGATGATTAACTAAAAGACGTACAGCTGTGATGATAAATGTTAGTGTCCATGGTGTCTGATGAATGGCGGGAAACTAGAATAATGCGAACAGATGTCGTGAATGAAAGCAAACAAAACGACCATGATAGCGAAGACATATCTGTGACAAGACCTACAGCTTAAAATAAAAGGAAATTGGTACTATTTTATGCTTTGGTGAATTAGTGGTGAATTTCACCAAAGTAACATACAAAAAACTGTGTATTATTTTTTATTTTTGTACATATTATATGAATTCACAAACAAATTTGCCAAACTGTAACATAGTTAATTCTCCTCAGGATTAGGTTGGACATTTGCTTTTGCAATCTGCCATATTCACGAGTGAAACAGGATATTCATTGAAGAAAAACTGATTTTATACATCAATAATTGAAAAGTGAGCATTACAAGTGCATTTATTACAGTCATGTGCATATATATGCCTAATATGCCAAAAATGACTCTGTTTGTGTTTCTTGTCTTGTCACATTCAATTACGAATGACATGAATCATGTATATGAAAATTTTCAATGCAAAATGGATTAGTGCCAGTCATTTAACATCTCTATCAAAAACGGTTGTTATTACCTTGTTGTAATACAGTTGTCTTCCCTTCCCATGGTTAAAACTGAAGCAGTTTTCTGTGAACAGTAAAGCCTGTCTTATTTGATTTGATTGGCCCTCAATAACTTTGACATTGATGAGAGCAGTTTCACTCCTGAAGCAGACCAGTCTGAAAAAAAGCAACTTTTTAAACTTTTTGTAAATTTGGGACCTTGCATCCACTAAGTCTGTGCCTGGCACCATGCTTGCATTGGTCCTGCGAACAGTCACTCTTGAGAACACTGTAGAAATCAGCCAATCATATTCCAGCTTGTAACTTTAGCTAGCTCTAGCCGCTTTCGTGTGCAATCCGCATCAGAGGGTCTTTGAACTCGCCGTGGACATGGTCTCGAGTCTGAGACTGCCTGCTCAGAAGCAAGATTAAAGATCCTGTTCTTAGGCGGTTTAGGATGTTTTCAAGCCTTACCATCATTCATATTCATCACAAGCCTGTCCTCTAAGTCTTAAAGTCACTAGCTAACTTTTAAGTGTCTGACATTCATTCACAGTGCAGGCTTCACTTTACCACCTCCTCATAAGCAGAGTTTTCTCAGAGCTTATGAATATCAATATTGCCCTCGGGTTACTAAAATCACTTGAGCCGTAATGGCACAGTTTGTCTGGTAAGTTTCAATTATTCTGACGGGCTATTCTTTAATAAGCCCACCTCCTGAGTCGATTGCAGGCAGAATCCCATAGTAAATCATGGAAAAAGAAATCACAACCTGGAACTGTTGATATTTACAATTTAAGGATCTAAACTAATCACTTAATCCTAAGTATTAAACTCTGGACATAAATGATACTGCAAATCAAGTAGCTTGTTGAGGAGAGGTGTGAGTAAATGTTTTTCTGCCCAGTTTTAATTCTCATTGTGTGACAGGGTGTTTTTCAACATTATTACAGTGATTGGAATTAAATTTCTTTGCATTAAAATAATTAATATAAAAATGTAAATAAGGGGAAACAGAGATTCCAAAATGAACCTCAAAATATACAACAATATAACAAATGTTTAAATAAATGTATATTTTTGCAGACAGCAAGACGTATTTCAATACTGTATTACAGTAAAAAAGTGAAATTTCTTTGCATTACAATAGTTTAACAAAATGGAACAAGAGGGAAATATGGAAAGTAATAATGTTAAACATAATAATAATAAAAATTTTGAAAAAAGAAAAAAAACTTTTAAAATTGTTATTCTTTCAATTGTGGATGAAACATGACATTTTTGTGAGTTTATTTCTAGGAAACGAACATTTCAAAGCACGCAACTGTTGATGTTCCAAGTTATTTAAAACAACCGGGAACAGGAACCACACAGCAACATGTTATCAAAAATGTTAACAACCACTCACAACACCCTATTATTGTTTTGGCGAGTTTTGCCTGCGAGATGAAATCAGGATAATGTTTAACCATCAGTCCTATAATGAATAAAAACAGCTAATCAAAGTAATGAAGCTGTCTCATCCTGTTTTGTAGGAACATAAGTTCTCACGGACAATCAAAGCACTTCCCTTCACCCTTCACACGCTCAGTTGGCTTGCTGTCATTCTCAATTGCCACTTTTTCCTTGTCCTACCATCATAGCACAGGGTTGCGGTAATTACCACACAGAGGCGTTATAGTAGCCACACTTACTAAAGCCCAGCAGTCTCTTGAGTTCTGAATCATGCTTTAATTAGACTAAAGAAAGACGCAAGGGACAGGCCACCCTCCAACTTCCATTCCTGTTTCTTCTTTCAAACTTCATGATTGGTTAATATTTCCTCGTTTTTTGAGCCTTTGCCTCCCCTCTTACCCTTTCCTCACCAGGTCTCACCGGGTTCTGGCAATGAAGTCAAATGGTTAGAAAAGTGCTGTAGGGTTGTGAATTGATTTGGGTTTTGTAGCTCAATGAGTCACCGCCTCATGCAGGGATGTGTGTATGTGGGTTGCTTAGCTACAAATTTGTCCCAAGAAGTTAGCGAAATGTGACCAAAACTGCCGTTGGGTGGAGAATGAGAATGTCCTCATTTGTAAAAATGATTCTAAAGCAAAGTACATAATATATTTAAATATATTTTAAATAATGCAAAAAGTGTTCATTTAAGTGTGTGATATGTCTTCATTTACATAAGCAAAGCAAACATTAGTGTGTTTTCATATAGAAAGGGGTTATGTGAACATACAATCGCAACATGGCAATTTAGATCTAATCGAAATCTTTTGAAATGTGACCAAAAGGAAATAAGTATGCCATCACATTTAAAAAATAAAACTATGATTGTTGGCATTGTGAAATAATTTTACTGAGTATTGAATAAGCACAGTTCCTCCTCACAATTTTCCTTTTTAGCATTTTAGTAATAATAATACAATAATTGGAAGAAATCAAAATGGTATTTTCTCCTCACAATACTATAAATATAAGTAAGTAAGAAAGACCTCATATTTTAAAATGAATCATGTTTTTAAGACCAATCATGATCAAGATATTTCTTTTCATAAATAATATTTTATAATAATTATAACATACTTATTGTAATAAAGTATTTATACATTACAATAGTATTTATTGTTTGTAAAAAGATCATTTCCATTACTTTATTTCAGTAATTAAAAGAATTTAACTGGTGGTAGAAAACCTATTAATCAAAACACCAATCTTCAAGGTCTTGGGACTTATTTTGTCTTTATGCAAAATTCTTAATTATGAATATAATTAAATATTTTTGTTTTTAATTAACAAGTTTTTGTGAAATTCTCTATACAGGTCTCTCCAAAAACCGAATGTCTCAAGTGTAAAACAACAGTTGAAGTGTCAGATTGTCGTATGTTCAGATTTCTTGAGACACTGGTAGAGCTCATATTAATTTTGCAATCCCACTCAAGGCCTTATCCACATAAAGTTGTGCTTTTCTCTAGTATTCCCGAGAGGAGACAAGCATATGTGTGTGTGTGTGTGTGTGTGTTTGTTGTGATTGTGTGAGTGCATAAGCACAGGTCCAACGGCTTTGAATAATGGATGGGGCTCGTGTTTGTTTGAAAGTGCGCCATTTCTCCTCAGCTGAAATGCGTCGCTGCATGAATATTAATGGAGTGGAGTGTTTTGTCCATCTCTACACAACCATCCCACTCCACGCAAATCACTCTTAGATGCATTAAAGAGTGGCAAAAATACCCAAATGCCCACTGTCCATAGATGTACACTTTATACTCTCCACACAATGGCCACATCCTCACTGAGATGCATTATATAGTCACACTGAACACTATGCCACGTTTTTCACAACCTTCTAAAACAGCTGGATTCACCTGAAAAGGGATATAACAATTTGCATACATCTAAAATCTGGCACAGTGCAAACTTTGGATTGACTTCAAATTAGGACTGGGACACCTTGAAGGGTGAAGATTTTAGTGACTTTGAAAGTAGGAAATTCCTCAGAGAATAAGTTATGTCATCATGTCACCAATTGTCTTCCCTATTTCTAAATGGTATTGGTGCCAAAGCTGACAGTCCGTGGACCATCCCAGAAATGACTTGCATTTTCCCAATCCAAATTACGGTGTAACTATTTTACATCATACAACTCAAACAAGTACAGCATTGGCAGAACAATATTAAAAATCATTTTGATTTCTTTTCTTACTGTGTGTGTCTTTTAATGCAAACCCAACACTAGAGACACAGATGACACAAATAGCCTCCGAGTTTCATATTTCTCTATAGAAGGTAACAAACACACCATGTGTTCTTGTCATTAAAGATCTGACTCTCATAAACACCATTCAAAAGTTGGGGTTAGTAAGATTTTATTCAATGTTCTTTTTTTTTACCTTTTATGTACCTTTTACATCATAAAAGTACCTTTTAGGTTCAAAAATACAGTAGAAACTGTGAAATAGTAATACAATTTAAAATAATGTGTTGTATTTTAATATATGTTGAGATTTATTCCTGCGTTGCAAAGCATCATTGCTCCAGTCTTCACATGATCCTTCAGAAATCTTTCTAATATGTCGATTTGCTGCTCATTTCAATGTTAAAACAGTTGGACTGCTTAGTATTTTTGTTGAAACCTCTTTTGATGGTTTTAATGCTTCTTTACTGAATAAATTTTTAATCTGATTTGGGCAAAATAAAAAAAAATAAAAAACATTTGAACGGTAATGCATAAAAATACAGCACTCACCAAAATTGCCTTGAGTGAAAAGAAATGCCTTATAAGAAATAAATACATCACAAATAAATCTCTTTATTATATCAACTATTTCTACTAGCAATGAGACAGACAACCAGACAAACACAGACAGAATGATTGATTGATTCTTTTAAGACTCCACGTGTCCATTTGCATGACTGGACAAAACAATCTCCAAAAGTTACTGTCTGGAATGGAAGTAACTGCAAAGAAGGAACATTCAAGGCCATCCAATGAAAACTAGACACATAACCACGGGACGGTTTTGTTTCGAGTTTTTTTTTTATAATGAAAGGCTATTTGGGGTACTTGTTCTAAAGCATCATGGGGGATCTGTGCTGAAGTTGGGCTGTGTGTGTGTGTTTACTCCAGGATGGCTTGTGTTGTACTCTGGAGATAAGGAGATTATAATTGGCTCACCGAGTGTGGTTTGCATTCGACACTGACTGCAGCTGTGCCACACAGACTTCAGAAAGCTGGCGAGTATGTCAGAGTTAGACATCACTGTCAACAGATTAGACCTCATCCACAACATGAGCTTTAAAAGATAAAGCGTCTCTATATCACAGCGTCTGAGATGCATATGAACATATTAAAGAGAGTTTAGAAGATCTATAATGATGACTAGGACAGGAATACTATGATAATTCCTAAACCGCACGCAAAACTGTTGTTTTGAGGTTTTTAGTTCAGCATGTTAGCTTTGAGGCTAATCTAGATGCTAGCATACTCTTAAAAGTTGACAAAAACACTTTTAGTAAACATTTCTCAGCCTTTCTCTTTCAAGAAAAGGGTATTGTTATACAAATGTATGATTTGATCATGCTATCAAATAGCTATTAAAGATATTTGAAAAAGAATAAGCTCTTTGATATGTCAGATACAACTTAGCTAAATAGGCTAATTTGCTAAAAAGTGACAGTAAGTAGTATTTAGAAAGTATGTTGCAACCGAAGAAAATTAATGATAGGACTGTTTGGGGAAGTATGATCTATTTCTAACGCCATTTGACATGCTGCCACCCTTTCAGTCCTTTCACTACTTCGCTTTTTCGAAGATACAAATATCTTCCTCTTCTCTGGCTACATCAGCCTACACAAGGACCGTTAATCAAACAGGACATCTTAGAAAAACTCCAACTGGAAAAGGCTTAAGTTTGGAGAAATGGATATACTTGTATGATGTGTATGAACAGGGTACATGGTTGCTTTAAAATTACTAATACTAAAACTGAAATTAAAATAATTTAATGCTATGAATAAATATATTTAAAAAAATCTAATAAAAGCATGTATCGAAATTATTGAAACAAACTAAAATGAAAACTGAAAATATATATATTTTTAAAAGTTTAATACATACTGTAATAGTATTTAAATAATACAGACCATATTTTACCCTAAAATAAAAGGAAATGAATAGGAAATATTATTTTGCATTAAGAAAATGAAGTGAAATAAATACAATAATGTTTATTTTTTGAAATAGCGTATAGAGTTATATGTTAATTTTAGTATAATTATTTGTTATTATATATATATATATATATATATATATATATATATTCAATTGCAAAAATGATTGATTGAAATATTTAAATTATTTGTAATTTTTTTTTTATTATAATTAATAATAAAATTATTAAACATAAAAATATGTTTTACATTATGGTAATGCGAATACACTATTTTGCATTGTGGTAATTACAATTTTGGGAGGATTAATAAAGAAAAGGGAAAAAGGATTGTCAGAAAATAAAGTCCTTAAATGGGTTTCATTTACTTTGAACAAAATCTTATTTCTTTTATTTTTTGTTAAAATATCAAGGTTGCAAGTTTTCATGAGAATCACAAATGTGAGTGCAGAAAAGAGACTGAAGATAAATAAGATGTTAGCCATGAGAGGAACATCAGAGTCTACCAACTTAAACACACACATACTTGTCTTTGGTCTCATTCCATGGCAGACTTCCTCTCTGACCTCATCTGCAGTTAAACACTTCTTTATCTCACGCCAGGAGCTCTCAGAGTCCCGTCTTCCAATCAGAGCACACAATGCACATGCAACCTGGCCAATTATAGCCCTGTTTCATGAGAGATCTACAACTGCAGCCCCATTTCCTGACTTCCTGTGCATTCATATAAAGGATGGAGGACTGGGTGAAGGAATGAGGTGGAAGGGGGAATAGACGTCACTGGTCTGACGCAGACTGCAGGGGGGTTGGGGGGGATGACGGCAGTTACCATGGAAACCCTAAAGCCCTCATCATGCCGCTTAAGTACCACAACCGAGACAGAAACAAAATGACATGCCAAAAGAGTGGACGACAGGGCTAGAAAGAGCGAAAGAGAGGCAGAGATTGACAGACAGAGAGTCAGACAGGTGGACACAGAGAAAGAAAAGGTCAATCAAATCGGCTGTAACAGAGATTATAACTGAAAAATTAAATGAAAAACAAGACTGAGATGAAATGGGGGAAAAAAAGAAGGAAAAAGAGTAACTGGTTAAAATCTAATGTACGCTACCATTCAAAGTCAGTAACATATATATACATATACATACATATATATATATATATATATATATATATATATATATATATATATATATATATATATATATATATATATATATATACACATTTTATATATATATATATATATATATATATATATATACACATTATATATATATACACATTATATATATATATATTAATATATTATATTAAAATTAATTGATAATTTTATTCAGCAAGAACTGATTCAATTGATCAAATGTGAAAGTAAAGACATTTATAATGTGACAAAAGATTTCTATTTCAAATAAATGCTGTTCTGTTTTACAAAAAAACAGCACAATTATTTAATATTATAATAAAATACTTAAAAAAATGTATCATGAGCAATTAATTAGCATGTTAGAATGATTTCTGAAAGATCGAGTGACATTGAAGACTTGAATGCTGAAAATCTGAAATCGAAAACTGTTATTTCAAATTGTAATAATAATTCATAATATTACTGTTTTACTGTAGTTTTGTTCAAATAAATGCAGGCTTGGTGAGGATTGAGATTTCTTTTCAAAAACAACACACACATACACACACACACAAAACTTAGCAGAATGTTTGAGCTGATCAATGAAAGTGGGAATCAGGGGCTGTCAAATTGACAAAAATGCTTTATAAATGTGGTTCCAAAAACTACATTATGTTTTGGTAAGACACACAATAACTTTGAGTGAGAAAAAACAATGTTATTTACTGAAAACTGCCATTTTGTTTGAAAGTTTTGGTCATCATTTAGTTTCATTGATGGCAGCTTGGACATGCTTCTAGTTATAGATATCTGCTTTAACTCCTTTTGTGTTCCACAATAGAAAGAAAAATAAAAAAGCGGATTTAATCAATCTTGTTTTCCAGTACAATTATTTAAACATCTTTGAAACAAGATCAGTTTACTTAAAGGGGATAATTCACCCAAAAAAGGATTCGTTTAGATTTACGCCGCAAACAATAAAAGGTGTTGGTTCTGAAAACAAGCCTTAAATAAATGTATCTTGTTTTATGGATGATTAGATATTTGTTTTGGGAAAAAATATACTTAACCTTTTGCATCAGAAACCCTTTTTTTTTTTGATTTATTCATGATTTTTTTTTTTACCTTTTCCATGATTTTGGCAGTGTGGCAGTGTGTGCAACATTAACTGGCAGTTAAGGTGATGTCAGGTGAAAACTAAAGCAAAGCCAATTCAGAGAAGGAGTAAGTAATTAATTTTTGATGAATTGCGCACGATAAGGCCAGGAACGTGTATTAAAGTTACTAGGGTCGATTTGAATTTTATTTTGACTTGAAAGAACTAGATCCTTCCACATCCATGACAAATATTATTAAATCCAATTCAAACAGAGTATCTAGGGAATTAATTCATCATAATAATCTTCCCTTTAATAACGCAATGTTTAATCTCTCCAAGAATGTGAGCCTTGGAAAATATATAATGAATTTTATATCCATTTTTGATAACTAGAATGATGAAACTGCTTCCTCAGACTTCTTCAAAGAATCAATTCAGGAGTTCTAAAAATGATTCTTCAGGCATGTGTGGTCTAAAATGTTGTTTAAAATCAAAACCAGAGCTTTGGATTGGAGGGCAGAGACTTCTGCATTCAAGTCTTGCTCAATAACAAGGGAGTTATAGAGAAGTCTAGGCATATCTAGAGTTATCTTTAACTGGCAATTCAAGCTTGATCAATTTTTCAGGTGTGTGGTTTTGCTCTGAAAATGTGTCAGACGGTTCGTGGTGGCAGGTGCTTTAGAAAAAGCCTCATCCACATTTCTGTGTTCTGAAGTGAAAATGAGACCTGCTTCAGTCTTGTTATACAAGACTTCAAATATTCCCTCAAACATTCTGGATTTACAGACTGCACACCAACAAACACACCACCCTTAAAAATAGTTCACCAATATTTTGCAAAATGAAAATTCTGTCATCATTTACTCAATGTCATGCTGTTCCAACCACTATGAACTTCTTCTGTCTATCCTTTTTAGAGCTTAACAATGTCTAGTTACTATATGCATTCATTGTGTGGAAAAGAACAGCGTGAACATTCTACAAAACATCTCCTTTTCTGTTGCAAAAAAGAATTGGGGTTGGAACGACATGAGGGTGAGTATTTTCATTTTTAGGTGAACCGTCCCTTCAAGTCTCACTCCTACTTACTTAAAATAAAGTGAGGAATGAATAAAGAAAGACGGTAACACAAGAATGACAATTGCTGTGTCTGAAATCGCACACTGTATAGTAGGAAACGTACTTTGCGATCGTACTTTAAAAAGTATGATCTATATAGTATAAATGAAATTGAGACGTTACTACTTCCACCTTGTTGTCACTGTCATGTGACCATAGCCTCATGGTATCCATTGTATGAGAACTTCAGAATCTTGGAGGAAGTAGTAGGTTCTTTTCGCCTACTGTTTTTCGAATAGCATGTATTCGGACATATTACACTTTTGGCATGTTATTTTTCATGTAATATCCCTGACAGCAACATAGTGTCTGCCCAGATCTGGCCCACATCTGGTCCGCGTGTAATCCACATGTACCAGATGTGGGCCGGCTTTGGGTCACACCATGTTGCCGTCTCGGATATAGCAGGGAAGTGTTTGACTTTGAATGCAGCAAATATGCACAGTGGTCAACATGGATATATTTTAGAAAGACACTATCTCTGGGTCTCTTGTTAGATATTAGAGGACACTGCATCCCCCATTTATAATAGTGCCTCATGTCTTATTTCTGTAGAGGTTCAATGTCAGCACTAACAACTTCTAATGTCACCCTGTCTCCCCTCTGTGTGTGTGTGTGGCAGGCCTAACCTGTCATGGCACCCTAAGCTGTAATAGATCTGCTGCATAATTCATGAGACAGTTCTGTGATTATGAGCATTAATGTCATTACTCAGCAAGCAGCCAATCACACGACTGATAATACGACGGCAATGGGGACACATCCTCAACTTCCTCTGGAGTCACTGTCTTTCTAGGATTTACACATACACAAATTCAATTCTGCAGTAATAATATTCGGTGAAATATAAACTCTGTTCCAAAAACTAATGGGCTTCAAAAGCAACATCCAAACCAAAACTGACAACACGATCTCATGAGAAAATCTAGGTATTTAATGAGAAATTTGTAAAATGTGATTCATATAAAAATGTACAAATTTGTGTGATAAAAAGTATGATAGTCCATCTCAAATCCCAATCTTAACCCTACCCCTTAGTTGGTTGAGAAAAGATTGATAGGCAACAACTAGATAGGCAACAACTTCACGCACCACACAAGATGTGCGACAATACATTCCAAAAGAGCTTGATGATAGCAAGTTGCTAAAGTAATCACGTGACAACAATTTGGACATTTTCAGAAGTCAGGCACACACCTGAAAAAAAAATGGAGCTCATCATATGACTGACTAGATCTGCACCTCACAATTTAATCCAATGTAACGTTAGTATGTTGCTAAAATAACGGAATAATCTATTAAGTAGCAACACAAACAGTTGTTTGATATTTCATCAATTTGTGATGACAGAGAAAAGAGCTACTCGCATTTGAACAACGTATTGCAACCGAGTGTTACGTTAGCAGGGTGCTATGCTAAGAACATGAAACTGTCTAAAATGTACCATTTGATTTCATTAGCATGATGCTAAGCTGAGAACGTGACAATACAAAAGTAAATAGACTGAATAATTGGACTATATTGCGATTATTGGAATGCGGCAGACAAAAAAAGCGATCCTCACATGAAGCAAACGTGAAGCGCACCTCATGACTGATTTTATGTGCTATTAGCATATTGCTATGCTAACCACATGACAATCGTCAGCAGTCTGATAACTAACTTCTATTTTTTTTTAATGTAAAGTAAATATTCCAAAAATAACATAAGTGTTCATTTGATCTAAACCATTTGTGTACATCTCATTAGCTATCACTTAATTTTAATTGTACATCGTAAACAATATCATATATATATATATATACACTTAAACTATTGTTTTTGTAGCAAAACCATGGTTAATTTGTAGTTACCACGGAATAACTACAAGAACAAATGGTTTTATTTGTAGTAAAACTATGGTTATTTTTCATAAGGACATAGCATACTGAGTAAAAATCTATCCACCATCTTGAAGGAAAGTTTTCACCACTTTTCACAGCGGAATTGCCAAAATGAGATATCTTAGAATGCAAATATGCCTTTTGGAAAAATCTTCTTGTCGCTAGCGCACCTATGATGCCCTTAACATGTTTTTGAAGTAGGCAGCTCACTAGGTTTTGCAACAGAAGAGTTGCATTACATATGAATGAAAACAAATTTGTATGCATGGTTTTTTCCAAACTATCCAATCTTTCTTCCTCTCTACCTCATTCTTGCTCTTCTTATGTCAAGCTATCAGTGTCCTTGTTTCTTTTTCATCTTGCAAACGTTCAATGAATCCGACATCTGAGGCATTTCATCTAAGGTCCTCACACCTCATTCTCATTTTTTTTATCGTAATCTCTTCCGTAGTCAGTCCATCCCTCTCTCTCTCATCTGTATTCTCCAAACCGCTCTCTTTCTCCTGGGTGCGGATCTCACGTGTCGCTCTCTGGTCTAATGGAATCACAGCTCAGTCTCTCAGCTGGACAGTAATCACTCACTCTCTCTCTATCACTCTCTCTCTCTCTCTTTCACTCCCTTGCTTGCTCTCACACATAACACAAGGGCTTCACTTAAGCAAAATCCTCATGGAAATCCTTTCAAGTGGCGTGCAGTCCAAATATACAGAATTTATTGTGTATTATATCCTAAGTATCAAAAAATCTCTTTAATGGTGGACTACAACTACAAATGTACAGATATAAACTTCACTTCAAACTTCAAACTTACAAAAACACTGGCCAAGTGTTTATACTTATTATTTGAAATGCCATAGACTTAGGCTACATTCGCATCAGTTTTTAGAATTGACATTTACTTGTGTGAGTCTCGATATGTTGAACATGCAACAGGAGTTACGCCCATATTCTCTTACCAGTAATCATAGTCACCCAAGTAATATCAAAGATGGCAATGTCCATAAAACAAAAAATCACTAACCAACATGCTAACAACCACCAAGTGCATCCTAGCAACTCCTTAACAAAGCCTTGCCAACCACCCTATTGCATCGTTGCAAGGTTTTTATATATGTTACAGTGATCAGACAATATCAGCCAGGACTTCATCAATAAAAAGTCAGCAGCCAGGCCTGGAGGACCATGCCAGCATTGTCGAAGGTTAAGGAAATCAGTGTGAAGAGTTACTCACAGGGTACTGTACGAAGATAGAGGTTGTCCCGAATAATTTGTTGCAGCTCGTGATCCAAAGAGCCCTTCTGGAAACGCAGGTTGAGATACTGCCTGAGATCTTTATCCACAACACCTCCTGTAACACACACACACACAGGCGGTTAGATGACCCTCTACCGCGATACAATCTCATCTGATAACTGACTCCTTGCCGTTTACTTCACATTCACAGTAAACTCTGTGAAGAAATGCTTTTGTGTGCAGTTTTTCTGTAGTAATAAAGGACTCCATTACGCGAATGTGTGTGTAGCCGTTCTATTTTCTGAGGAAAAGGCCTGACAATACTGCAGCAAACCATGATTTAGTCACTCGATACAAAAATCTAACCTGAAAGCGATTGCCTGAAGAGCTGTGAGAATACGTCTGTGATGGTTTCCACTTTGTTCTGTGGTCAAAAAGCTTTTTCAGGCTTCTAAAAGGGGCTTTCCTTCCCGTTTTGTTTATTTCTCATCGATATAAATGCACAAAGTCATGGATAAACACACATTGATATTTTTCCTAGTACATAGTAAAGACTTGAAATCTGAACACACAAGTGTGCAGGGTTCCCCATGGGGTGCTCCAGTCATAAACACACACACGTCGTCATCATTATTACATCCTGTGATGAAATGGGGAGGGGGTTCTCTTCAGAAAATGTGCTTTATCAGCAGACAGATGGATAGAGAGTGAGAATGAGAGGAGGAGGGGGGGGGGGCAGAGAAACCGATAGAGATAGATGAGGGAATATGGAAAAAAGCCAATGAAATATATAGCCCCCCAACACACACATAACACACACACATTAACTGCATTTCTCCAAATTTCTCAACCCAAAAGAGAGAGAGAAATATAGACAGAGAGAGAGACAGAGAGAGAGAGAAAGTAAATTTCACAGCAAAGCTGAAATCCTTAAAGGGACAGCTAAAAATAAAGATTTGAAAGTGTGTATATTCGACTGTGGTGCGTTGCATTAACTGGTAAATATCTAGTGAGAACATACAGCATTTCTCTAAATTTCTCAATACTTCCATTTTTTTTTTTTTTAACCAAAGAGCAATAAGTAAATTTCCCAGGTTTAGATCCTTACAGTGCAAGTTCACGTGTTTGAAAATTAGAAAAGAAAAAAAAAGTCTCAATCCTTCCAAAAAACATGAAAAAAATGAGTAATTATGATAGTGAAGCTCATATCTTTAAAGGGCCAGTTCAACAAAAAATGAACATTATTGTGTATTAAAACTTTGTGTCGAATTCAGATTTTTTACAGTATAGCATACATCCTTAAAGGGCCAGCTCAACCGGAAATGAAAATTTTAGTGTGTGTATATTCGTACTGTTATGCACCAAGTTTGAATATGAAGCTTTAAGATCTACAAATAAGATTTGAGATCTACAGTGGAGCGTACAATTCAGAGAATATAGACATACATTTTTAAAGTCTAGTTCCTCAACACAAAAGTGATCATATATCTTCAGAAGACTTAGAATGCAGTGCACAAATTATATGGACTTCTTTTATGATGCTTTTATGGCATTCAGTGACAATCCCAGTCCCCATCCACTTGAAGGTGACCACAGCTATCAAACAATATTTCCAGGTAACAATGGCTTAAATTTCAGTCTCTTCCCCACGTAAAGCTGTCATATGGCTTTTATAAGTCCTACAGATTACTTTTACTATGCTTTTATAGTTCTTTTGTTACCTTTTCAGAGCTTAAAATCTCCAGTCCCCATCCACTTTCATTGTATGGAAAAGGGCAGCATGGACATTTTTAAAAATGTCTTCTTTTGTGTTCCACGCAAGAAAGAAAGTCAAAGAACATGGAATGTAAATTTTTGTGTCAATTTTTCTTTGAACCATAATTTAAAAATCCCTCGAGCTAGTTGAAACGCAAGACCTCACCGGCGCAGTCACATGTCCTCAAAAAAACGTAAAGACAGTGTAGAAAAAGACGTCATATTTAGTATCTCTGCTCATGTGGGCTCCAGAAACCAGTTCTTCATGCTTCAAATGTGCACCCACAAAAACACACATATCACTCATCGATTCAGGTATGTACATCGGTGGATATAAGAACTCCATGTAGAGCAAACTCGATGCATTTAGAATAACCTACTTCAGAAATACTGGTTAACTAGACATGACAATCATGCTATTTACACACACACACACACAATCAGTTAAAGAAAACCTCTGCTTTACAATCAAATCATGTGTTAAAATGCAACCCAGACATCATCGGCACATAGTTCTGCTTGGATGAAAAAGGGCAGGAAATTAACAGCAAATGACAGACAATTTGATGAGTCTCACACTCTCAGTTCCAAGAAAAGAAATAAATAAAGACTGCAGACCCTGAAGCCTCAAACCCCTTGCGCACACACACACACACACACACACACGCACACGTTTCGTCGACTCACAGAGCGCAATGGAACAGCACTTCTCTTGCACGGTTCAGCCAGATGTTGCAGGCGATGATTTGAGCGTATCTGTGATTGCATGCGTGTGTGTGTGTGTGCAGTCCAGGTCTCCACAGGTCTGCGGCCACAGTGTGCGGGTTTCCTAGCAGCGTTAGATGGGTTCAGTGCTACAGGCTGTCTCTCTGCACGTTGCCGTAACAGAGAGTGTCGCTCTGCAGTGACCGAGAGAGAGACAGACAGAGAGAGAAAGAGAGGTTGAGCACTGAGACGCTGCAGAAGAAACGTGCCCTAACAGTGGGAACCTATCACAAAGCTCTCTCTCCCTGTGTACGAGGTGGAGGATGGGAAGAGAATCATCGCCCTCTATGGGAGGACTGGAGATGCGCTGCAGAGATTAACTAGATTTTGTACATTTTCTAAAGATGTGTATGGTGCATTATCAGTGCCACAATCAAATGCAACATTCAAGAGACAAAGCAAGGCTAGGATTAGTTTTTTTTAAAAAAAAAAAAAGAAATTTCTTATGCTGATCAAGGCTGCCTTTAATTGATAAAAAAATACAATATTAATAGTAATATTTTTAAAAATGTAATTTATTCCTGTGATGGCAAAGCTGAATTTTCAGCATCATTACTTCAGTCTTCAGAGCCACAAGGTCCTTCAGAAATCATTCTGATATGCTGATTTGGTGCTAAAGAGCCATTAATTATTATTATCAATAAACAGTTGCTTAATGTCTTTTGTGGAAACCACGATATATATTTTTTACGACACTTTGAATAGAAAGAACACAATTTATTACATATTTTACTTAAATAAAATTATTGCTACTCAAGAAATAATTTACTTGAGTACAATAGTTGAGAAAAATAATATGCCTCAAGTAAGAGTAAATAAGTAGTTTGCTGAAATACTACTCAAGTTACTACATTACAAAGTATTTTAGTATTATTTTTTGATGTAGCGCTCTCAAGTAATTTTTCTGTTTCATTCATACTGGAAGCCAGAGGGTTCCCTCGTGCAGAAAGTCCACAAGTGAGATTCATAGAAGTACTAAACTTATGACGTTCCAGGAAATCCCTTATATGAACATTAGATATTGCTGACATGCAGATAGAGACATTTTGACTGATGAACCATGAAACACGATTGCATATATATATATATATATATATATATATATATATATATATATATATTATTTTTCACTATTTTTATCAGTGTTCTTCAAGCAATCTCGGGTATTTTCATAAGAATAATGTATATCTATAATGCAACGCTAATCGACATAGCCTGTATCATAGAATTTAACACAGGGTCATTTCAGGGTGATTGGGACACATTTTGCCATTGAGATGACTTAGTAAATGTATCCCAATCAAACTGAATTCACCCTAGCCTAATAATATATAATATATTTTCTATATATTACATATATTCTAATCTATTTTCTGTCTCACTCTGTGATAAGAAGCAACATGGGACCACAGAGGTTATTTCAAACACGACTGACGTGTATATATAGTGATTTTGGAGCAAAACATATTGATATTAATGTCATTTTGATATTAATTTCATAAATTGTTTTTTTGACACTATGCAAACATACTAGCTATTGATGTTGCCAAAAGCAATCGTTTTATGACTAATTTTGAAAAGTAGGTCCACGTAAGATGAAATGAATGTTTTAAGAAGGGCAAAAGCAAAGAAGGGTAAGTGATCATACGGGATTAAAACCGTATGAATAGAAAATTGCAATTAAAAAAGGTAACATGTTAAATAAAATGCTTTTTTTCCCCATTCTACGGAAAATATGGCGGGAGCCCACTGTTGATACGGTAACGAACTACACGTGCATCTGACTGACAGATAAATCATGCGGTCTTATTTCACTGTTGCTAATACTGAGGTTATGTCAACTTTGTGCAAACGGTGCTTCAAACATTTAGTTCAACTGTATTGTGAAAGAAGGCAAACTTTACCATTAAATTGAACTGAGTGCAAGCATTTAGACACTTACATTGTTCTTGCTCCACGCAATAAGTGCGTCCTTTTATGAGTCAAGATTTCTATTTAGTTCAACTGCTCAGTGATCTGGTAATATCAATGGCATGAGGTTAGCAAGCACCAGTGAATGAATGTCAAAGTGCGGTTTGAACGCTTGCAATCAGTTACTTTCCACCTCTGCTTTTGATCAATTTAATACATTGTTGCAGAATAAAAGTACTAATTTCTTTCAAAAATCTTACTGACCCCAACATTTTGATTGGTAGTGTTCCTTTACAACATAGCAAAGTAACCAATATGAAGACTAGATTTTAAAGAATCAAGCAGGCTGTAGAAAAGCTGCACACATACACACACTCTCTTTTCTGCCACAAACAAACACAGTGAAAATAGTTGAAAATTGAGCTTTTAGATTGTGTGGAAGGGAAAATGTCCCTCCTAGGCAAGAATTAAAAGGTTGCCTATAACTTCTATCTGTTCTCCATTCGATTCTAGAGCGTTTGCACAAATATTAACTTTAAAAAAAAATGCTTGACAGGAATATTTCTATACTTACATCTACATTTGTCATTCTGGATGACTCTTTCTTATCCAAGTGACTTATGAAGGGCATATTTTGTTTGCAAGATAAGAACATGCGTCACATCTGCTAAGACAGACCTCAAGATCCACCACAACTGTTCGAATTTTGTTTGCTTGAACTGGATCTTTTTAATGGAACTACAACAAAAAAAAAAGGTATAATATAAAAAGCTGTTGGAAATAACCCATCCAAACAAACATATTTGCCAAATGAATCAAACTATTCAATGACATTCTCACAGTTATTATAACTGAGACCCAATAGCTGGAGCAGAGGTCAAGAGAGGACCAAATTTGTCTTCTTTTGTAGACAAGAACTTCACATTCAGCAGCTCAACTTAGTTTGCCAAGTTTCACCGAATTTCATAACATACCCACACAAAATGAGTAAGTGAAGTGTTCAGGGTGCCATTGCCCTTGAGTGAGTACAGAGCACATAATGAAGAACAGGTGCCATCAGAACCCCCGGAGAGAGGGAACAGACTGTATTGAATTCTCATAACGTCCCACAGCTGCTACTTTCCAGGTCCTCTGTGCCAGAAGGAACATCTTCAATGCTTTTGAGAAGGAGAAATTGTTTATACAAAAATGGACAATTTATTGGATTTAACAAATATCCTTTTATCACATCAAACATGGTTAGGCCACTGTGTTAACACTGAACATTGTTTTTGCTTCTGTGCCTTTAAAAGGTTAGTTCACCCAAAAATGAAAATTGTGTCATTAAGTACTCATCCTGATGTCATTCCATGTCGACCTTCGTTCATCTTCGGAACACAAATGAAGATATTTTAACATTAAGGTTGAACCACTGCAGTCACGTTGACTGTTTTAACAATGTCTTTAGTACCTTTCTGGACCTTGAAAATGGGGGTTATATTGCTGGCAATGGACGAGTCATATACCTCTCAGATTTCATCAAAAAATATCTTAATTTGTCTTACAGGTGTGTAAATAAGAACAGAATGTTCATTTTTGGATGAACTAATATAAATTTAAAATTACATTGATTATAATTGGCTAACCTAAAATAAGTAACAACATCAACAACAAATTGTTGAATAATACATAGTGTTGACATGTAAAAAAGGACTTAATATGTAACAATGAAGCAAGTCGTATTGACTAACGCGGAAGTGCAGAGGATAGAGCAAAACAAAACGCTGGCCATGAATTAAATGTAAAATGAGAAATTTTAAAGAGGAGGAGCTTGAGTTTGTTGCTCAACCCTATTTGTTTGAACTACGAGAGGCGTCTACTCTTACCTAAGCTTAGGCTACTACTACATCCTAGTCAACTCGACTCTCTCATGAACATGCGGAGGCCGTTACTGGAAGCTAGTGATTACAGTATATAAAGTTATAATTATGCATATTTTTCTTACAAAAATGCATCGCTTTGCTTCAGAAGGCCTTTATTAAGCCCCTGCAGTCATGTGGATTAGTCTTATGAAGGACAGATGTGCTTTTTTGGGCTTCAAAAAAAGGACACCACTCAATCCCATTATAAATCTTGGAAAAGCAAGGATATTTTTTAATATAACTTCAATTGTGTTTGTCTGAATGTAGAAAGTCATGTACACCTAAGATAGCTTGAGGGTGAGTAAATTTCTTTTTAATTTTTGAATGAACTATCCCTTTAATTAACTACATGTAGTTACTATAGAGTTACGATTAGGGTTTGGCTTAGGATTGGTTACTTGTAATTATGCATAATATACAGTTATTACTACAGTAAGTACATGTAGTAACGTGTAACTTCATCAACTTAAAGTAAAGTGTTACCAAAAAGTCCTTTTAATTAATTAACTAATATGGCTGGAGATGTTGGTTAATTAACTAATAGATTGTAAACTAGAAGACCTAGTTAAACATGTGGCTGGTGCCGGACAGCCATAAAAACCTACAAACCACATGTGCGGCCATTCTCACAAACAAACAAAAAAAAAAAAAAACAAGTCAACAACATCTGGCTAGTTAACATGTTTCACACTCATGCAGCATTAAATCATAAAATCATTATTTATACAAACTGCAGCACTGCACCTTTTAGCCCAGCAGGCAGATGTAGCACTTTTTTTTTTATAGTTTAATGTGTCTGTAATGACTCTGTGTGTGTGCGCGAGTTCATATGTGCCCCCATATTTGAAGTGGGCATCAGGAAGACAGCTGTTTAGATAATAAGCCTCTAATTAGAAGAGAGGGACTAAGCTGAAATCCTGTGAGCAGAGATGCTCATGTCTTGAATTACTCAAAAAATGAATCAATGTCATATAAGTGTGCCCATGATATCTTTTTAAAACATCTAGTTTTCATTTTGGCTTTGAAAATAACATAATCAGCAAAAACAAGCTCCATTTATTATACCATTTTTAACAAAACCTTAAATTTATTGACTCTAAAAATGTGATGTGGTGTAACAGTCAGAGAATTTCCATATTTTCATTACACCTTGAATATATGTGGGAGTACACATCATTATTTCCAAAAATGTTTTTGAATATTTTTTAAACAAATACGACAAATTTATTCATAAATATGAATTTTTCGGGGGAGTTGCACCACATGACATTACATCGTTATTACTAAATGAGACCCATTGCTTACATAATTATAATGTTTTTTTTTTATTAAAAAAGGCACATCATTCACCCAACAGTATCACACTCTCCAGATAAAGTGTCTTGTCGGGGATGTCAATCACGTTCTCTACATATAGTGTAGCCTAGAGTCTGGCGGAATGTAGAAGTCTATCTGGAGTTGTGTGTAACACACAAACACACACGAGCACATCTCTCACACTGCGAGTGGCGTTAGAGCGGCTAATAGAAAATGTCCATCATCCTCAGCGCTGCAGAAGGAGCTGCAGCCTCCATCATTCACACAACACACACACAGTCTCTGTGTTTCTCAGCTCATTTTACAGATATCACACAATGACAAGTTTATAAAAGATGAGTGATGTCTTTGTGGCAAAATAAAGATCTTGTGTGCAGTGTAATAACCCTAAGATTAAAGGCCAGAAAGGTACTTCTAAGTGTCACATTTGTCTTAAATGATCAGGCTTATTTAAAGCTCCTAAAATGTGAACAGTTAAGTTCACATATGTGCGGAAAATATTTTACTATGCTTTAACAATTAAACAGGGCATACATAAACACTAAAACCTATTTTAAAAAGTGTTTGTTCAATATTAAATTCAAAAGTTATTTAGTGCTTGAAATTTTCTGTAATTTCAAGTCTCTTTTGTGCTTAAATCACAATATGGGCGAGATTTGTTCCAGTGCAAACACTCTTTAGCCATTAAAAACTACTGTCAGGATTTACTAAAGACACGCAGTGAAAAATTAGCACTGAAAAGGCATGGACACAGTTATTTGTACAGCTGATCTTATCGCATTTATATTTGTAGAAGTTTCCCTTTCAGATGCAAAATTTATGGGAGGAGAGTATTTAAATGAATCATGCGAGGTGATTTACTAAGGTTTGCGCTAGTCAATTTACTGGAATTTGCAGCATTATTTACCGCCCAAAAAGCATGTCTTAAACCAGACGCTAATTTGCGCTGCTCTTGGTAAACTGTTTAGTTCCATTCAATTCATTTCAGAATGGTTTAGTTCAGCTCAGTTCAGTACATACAACACGTCAGTTAAACTCAGTTCAGTTCAGCTCAGCTCAGATCAGTACAGCTCATATTAGTTTAGTTCAATTCAGCTCAGTACAGCTTAGTTTAGTTCCGTTCAATTCATTTCAGAATGGTTTAGTTCAGCTCAGTTTAATTCAATTTCTTCAGCTCAGTTCAGTACAACTCATATTAGTTTAGATCAATTCAGTTCAACGCAGGTCAGTTCAGTACAGTAGAGTTCATTTCAGAATGGTTTAGTTCAGCTCAGTTTAATTCAGCTTAGTTCAGTTCAATTTAGTTCAGCTCAGTTCAGTACAACTCATATTAGTTTAGTTCAATTCAGTTCAACGCAGGTCAGTTCAGTACAGTAGAGTTCATTTCAGCATGGTTTAGTTTAGCTCAGTATAGTTCAGTTCAGTAAACGTCAGCTGAGTTTAGTTCAGTTCGATTCATTTCAGCATGGTTCGGAGCAGCTCAGTTCAGTACAGCTCATTTTAGTTCAGTTTATTTCAGTTCAGTACAACTCATATTAGTTTAGTTCAATTCAGTTCATTGCAGGTCAGTTCAGTACAGTCCAGTTCTTTTCAGGACAGCTCATAATAGTTTAGTTCAATTCAGTTCAGTTCAGTATAGTTCAGTTCAGCACAGCCCATACTAGTTTAGTTCAATTCAGTTCAGTTCAGTATAGTTCAGTTCAGTACAGCCCATACTAGTTTAGTTCAATTCAGTTCAGTTCAGTATAGTTCAGTTCAGTACAGCCCATACTAGTTTAGTTCAATTCAGTTCAGTTCAATACAGAACAGTTGAGTTCAGAACAGCTTAGTTGAGTTTAGTTCAATTCATTTCAGCATGGTTTAATTCAGCTCAGTTTAATTCAGCTTAGTTCAGTTTATTTCAGCTCACTTCAGTACAGTCAGTTCAGTTCAATACAGCTCATATTAGTTTAGTTCAATTCAGTTCAGTGCAGATCAGTTCAGTTCAGTACAGCTGTTTAGTTCAGAACATCTCAGTTTAGTTCAATTCAGTTCATTTCAGAACAGTTTAGTTTAGTTCAGTTCAGTTCTGATCAATACAGCACAGCATCTCAGTTCAGTTCACGTCAGTTCAATTCAGCTTAATTAAACCGAGCACAGTTCAGTTCCGTACAGCACAACACAACATTCAAATCAGTTCAGTTTACTTCTATTCAGCTCAACTCAGTCTACTTTAGTATAGCTCAGTTTAGTTCATTTCAGTCCAGTTCATTACAGCACGACATCTCAGTTCTACTCAGTACAGTTTAGTTCAATTCAGTACAGGACAGATCTACTCAGTTTGGTTAAGCTCTGTTCAGCACTCTGTACAGTTCACTATGACTATTTAATACAGTTTAATTCAAAACATTTTTATTTAAAAGGTTGAGTTAAATCCAGCAAAGTTAAATTAGCATGATTGTTTATTGTATTGCTGCCAAGCACTCTCTTGTTTGTCTCGTCTCTTGTCTCTGAGATGTCTGATTGTAATAGAGCGCAGTGGAGTGTGGATGATTACCATGTGCTGTCTGTTACTGCAGGAACGGCTCCTTTAAAAATGTACCAAAGCACACAGCATCTGGCTAGCATGCCTACCCTCCATCCTTATGAGTTTAAAACCCGATGAGCTAAAATCCCAGGAGCATCACTGGCCATAAAAAAACCAAGACTACTACTGAAATGAAAAATCACATCTTCATATCTCCTGCTGTAGAGCACAGGGAGTGGTATTATCCTCGCTCTGTCTTTCTGTGTGTGAGAGTGTGTGAGGCCAAGCTGATCAAAGACAGTGTTTATGTGTAGAGATCAGGGTGGAGATGCTGTAGTCATAGCTATCAAAGACCTGTCTCATCACATGACACACGCCGCCCAGTGGACTCTCATTAGTCTTGCCTAGCCAGACTGTTGACTTGAGGCAAAAAAGGCTGGTCCTCAGTTCAGCTTATTCTGGAAAACAATCACCCATTTAGACAGGAAAGGTTTTTTTGTTTTTTTGTTTTAAATGTAAATTTGCCAAGCAGTTATTTTTTTGTTTTTATGTCCCATTTATGGGTAGGATTATATGAAATAGATTGTAGCACAACAACATTAAATCAAAATAGTAGTATGACAGTCTCCATGAATTTAAAGAGAATATAAAAAGAAAATGTCAATCGAAAAAATTAACTACTGATTATTTCACCAATATTACCAAGGAAACAATACACTTCTGCTTGTGATTTGGTACTAAATACTTAAATGGAAAACTGTAACCTTGCAAATTTTGGCAAATCAGCGATTAGTTATGTTATTTTTAGTACTATATTTATTCATATTTTTAATTCATTTTTATATTTATATTTTCAGTTTTCATTCATTATTTTAGTTGAAGTTTTAGTGTGTTTTGTTTTGTCATTTTACTAGTTTTTTTATTTCTATTTAGCTTCATTTTTTATTTCAGTTTTAGTAAATTTAGGATTTCAACTTATTTTATTTCAGTTATTTACCAAGGCAACAACTCTCATTTTAACTTTAAGTTTATTTTTCTAATATTTATATTTTATTTTTATTTTAGCTTCATTTCAATTATTTATTAATTCATCTAATTTTACTTAGTTTTATATGTTCATCCTCCTACAAATGTGTGGTGTTCAGCAAAAACTGAACACTACTTGTCACAGGTCTCTGGAATCCTTGTTTCTGATTGGTCAATTGCTCTCACATTAGGGCCGCATATGCTCTCACATCACAAAGCAAAACATCATTTTTGCACACTAACTAAACACAAATACATATTTTACAAATTAATTATTTGCACCAATTCTCATTCTCATTAAGATATTATACATATAAGTACAATAATAACATTTATATGTCTCAATTTAAATCCAAGATGACAACTAACATTCACAAATTAATTCTACTAACAAACACTTTTAGGTTTTGCAAAAGATCTATATCGTCTTTCATAGAAGTTAAATGTAGATATCTGCTGCTACCCTCCACGAGGAGCACCTATTGATCCATTTTTCATCACGCAGAGAGAGAACAAGAGGAGCGGAGATGGTTGGGAGAAGAAAAAAAGAGGAGAGAATCAATGGAACGCTTTTTAATTAGTCTTTAATATAAAAGTGAGTTCTGTTGCTTAGCGCCTAGTCAGATAAAAAGTCATTGAGATTGATATCTATACAGCCCGTTACCATAGAGGTACACCTCCTCTATGAATAAAAATTATGCATTGATTACAACCAGCCAAACTGCGACCTCTTGAATGACCCTTATAGTCTAAGAAACATTCTAGACAAGAATAACCTGTGCTCGCATGTTCCCTCTGCTGCTGAGAAGTCCTGCTGACCAGCACATTAGCAAACATTGACCACAGGACGTACAGCACAGCCTGTGAAATCAGCCTCGTTATCTCTGCACTGCTACAAGAAAGAAAGAAAGAAAGAAAGGATGGAAGGATGGAAGGATAGAAGGATAGAAGGAAGGAAGAAAGAAAGAAAGAAAGGAAGGAAGGAAGAAAGAGAGAAAGGAAGGAAGGAAGAAAGAAAGAAAGGAAGGACAGAAGTAAGGAAGGAATGAAGGAAGAAAGGAAGAAAGAAAGAAAGAAAGGAAGGAAGGAAGGAAGGAAGAGAGAAAGAAAGAGAAAGAAAGAAAGAAAGAAAGAAAGAGAGAAAGAAAGAAAGAAAGAAAGAGAGAAAGAAAGAAAGGAAGGAAGAAAGGAAGGAAGAAATAGAGAAAGAAAGAAAGAAAGAAAGAAAGGAAGAAAGGAAGGATGGAAAGATGGAAGGACGGAAGGAAGAAAGGAAGAAAGAAAGAAAGAAAGATAGAAAGAGAGAAAGAAAGAAAGGAAGGAAGAAGTAGAGAAAGAAAGAAAGAAAGGAAGAAAGGAAGAAAGGAAGGATGGAAGGACGGAAGGAAGAAAGAAAGAAAGAAAGAAAGAAAGAAAGAAAGGATGGAAGGATAGAAGGAAGGAATAAAGAAAGGAAGGAAGGAAGAAAGAAAGGAAGGAAGGACGGAAGTAAGGAAGGAATGAAGGAAGAAAGGAATAAAGAAAGAAAGAAAGAAGGAAAGAAGGAAAGGAAGAAAGAAAGAAAGGAAGGATGGAAGGAAGGAAGAAAGAAAGGAAGGATGGAAGGACGGAAGGAAAGAAGGAAAGGAAGAAAGAAAGAAAGAAAGAAAGGAAGGATGGAAGGAAGGAAGGAAGGAAGAAAGAAAGAAAGGAAGGATGGATGGAAGGACGGAAGTAAGGAAGAAAGAAAGAAAGAAAAAGAAAGAAAGAAAGAAAGAGAAAGAAAGAAAGGAAGGAAGAAAGGGAGAAAGAAAGAAAGAAAGAAAGAAAGAAAGAAAGGAGGGAACGAACGAAGGAAGGAAGAGAGAAAGGAAGGAAGGAAGGAATTAAGGAAGGAAGGAAGAGAGAAAGGAAGGAAGAAAGAGAATAAAAATTGTCATTTTATTTTATTTTATTTGAGACACTATCCCTTTAACAATCAGAATGAACAGCCTGAACTACTTCCTGGATTAAGAAACAGAGCAAAGTTCATCTCCACCAATAAATAAACCTTCAGACGTGAACCTCAAATGACTTTTCAACATTTGAAATCCTGTATGCCAGAAAGTCAGCTTTGTGTTTCCTGAGCCCAGCCTTGTGTACATTACAGCTTCTTTAAGGCAACACTTGCAGGTGTCCTGCATGGCGTGAGAGCCCATTAGCTTTCTCTAACCATGCATTGTTGCTGGAATCTCATTAATAGAGACATAAAGTGACTAGCATTGATTGGGGGTTGTGGGTCAGAGCAGGCTAATTTTAAATTCAGCCATAGTCAGCACATATCCATTTGTCTAGAGGTAATTATGCCATAGTAAAAGCAAGCTTTTGTGTGTCCAGTCAGACACATTTTGAGACGGGAGGCCCGAAGGAATACTAACAGGATTTCTTTTTTTCCCTTTTTTTTTTTTATGAGGAAGTAATTTGATATTCTTAATAAATTTATCCGCAAAGTTTCTCTAACCTAGTAGAACGTTCCACCTGAAATAATTGCCCATAGAGATTTATGTGGCATTTTGCTAGTCTGCTGGAAGAAAAAAGGTGATTTAACATCGTAACTGAACATGGCATGGATGATGGTGCCATACGGGCTAGTCTGAGCATTTCATAAATCTGCTATGATTTTCACACACAACAGTCTCTAGAGTTACAGATAATAGTCTAAAAAGAGAAAATCTCCAGTGAGAGGCAAAAATGCTTCACCGATGCCAGAGGTCAGAGGAGAATGGTCAGACTGGTTAGAGGCAACAGTAACTCAAATATGCACTCTTTACAACCAAGGTCTGCAGAAGAGCATCTCTGAATGCATAACGTCAAACCTTGAAGCAGATGGGATACAGCAGCAGAAGATCACGCCGGGTGCCACTCCTGTCAGCTAAGAACTGAGGCCACAATTCACACAAAATTGGACAATAGAAGATCGGAAAAACATTGAGCGTTGATTTCTGCCATGACATTCAGATGCTATGGTCAGAATTTGGCATAAACAACATAAAAGGATGGATCCATCCTGCCTTGTATCACCGGTTCAGGCTGGTGGTGGTGGTGTGATGGAATGGGGGGTATTTCTTGGCACACTTTGAGCCTCTTAGTACCTAACTAAGCATCGCTTGAGTGTTGTTGCTGAAAAAGTCCATTAATCTCATTATGATAACAGTGTACCAACTTTTCAATGGCTACTTCCAGCAGGATAACGTCACAAAGCTCAAATCATCTCAAACTGGTTTCCTGAACATGATAATGAGTTAACTGAACTCAAATTGCCTCAACTGCATAATGCTTTCATGTCAATATGGACCAAACTCTTTGTATCCAGCACCTTGTTAAATCTATGCAACAAAGAATTAAGGCAGTTCTGAAGGCAAAGGGGGTCCAACCTGGTACTAGCGAGGTATACCTGATAAAATATTTAAACGTAATGTCATTTGTGACGAGCAGGGCGGGCGAGAAGCCATGAGGGAACGGCGCGAGGCCGGTGACTCGAGTGATAATGAGCGTCAGCTGCGCGGCGCACTGGTCTCGTATCTCTCACGGAGGAGCTCCAGAAGCGGGGAAAAGGGGAGCGACGACAGTGAAGTACGAGAGAGGACCAGGCCTGGATTTTATGTTGTGTTTTATTATGTTTGTGTGGGCGGCAGTCGCCGTGAAGAGCTGCCGCCATTTTACTTTCGTTTTGTTGTTTGTTTATTTATTTGATTAAAATTACGTTGAATGTTCGCCGGTTCCCGCCTCCTTCTTCCCGTACTTAAGAACTGTGTTATTTTTAATTTTTTTTTGTATTACATATACTTTTCCATCCACATTTTCAGCATTTTTCTCTTCTAACATATTTTTCCAAACATTCATTTACAATGGCCTCGCAAATCAAGCGTGGTTACATTCTAAAGCTAAAGCGTGGCGCATTATGGATCCTGTGTGGAAAGATCAATAGTTAAACATTTGTTATTAAATCAGAAATGCCACCCAAATGGCATATCAGTTTTCAGGCCGTCATACACATACATAAATACATAGATGTTTGTTCTTAAGAGCACCAAAAAGCATTCGCTGGGGTTAGATACAAATCTCTACTTGTTCTCAGTTCATAAAACGCTCACGCACTACCTGAGGGGCGTGTTGAAGTGTGTGTGGCGAGGGCTCATCAGTAAGAGAGGGTGTAAATCACCTATCATCTATATGCAGATGAAATCAATTCAACTGCTGTGCCTCATGCCTGCTGAGCATCATCTAATTGATGTTCCTCTGTAATGCTCGCAACGACATACTGATTCACTCCGTGCGCTCATATGCACACTCACGCGTACGTACGTGCACCAAAAACATAAACACACTGCAACGCGGAGCAGACCGAATCAGGGAAATAATTAGAAGTAATCAGAAAGCATGACGATTTCTGAAAAATGCTCTCAAAAACTCTCACACAAACACACGCTGGTAGATTAATAGGATACAGAGATGGCTTGCTGAACAGATGAGCGGTGTTGTACAACACTAAATGTCACGATGATGCTTGTATTGGTACAATAATAGAAATGTTGCCGGTTTCTCATGCACCATTTGCGTGAATTAATACAAGCAATCTTCTGAAACAGCTCAGCTGTGCGCAGAACAGGTGTGTACCTCAATGCTTCCAAAAAACCTGCAGAAGCAGAGCTATATACGATCCCTCAAGCAAAAGAGGAAAAATAATGCTGTTTTGTCCCATCTTCCATTGTTTTGGTCAAACACAAAGTTCAACAGAGCAATTGCTGCCTTCAAGTTGTTACAAAATTATCATATTTTTAGATTCATGTATTTGACTCTAATGTCGTAATTAGTTGTGTGAGCCCTGACCGCGAAAAGTGTGAAAGAAAAACAAAAAATGTGTCCAATGTGTAAATTTTATTCTGATCTGAATCACACATCATCACATAATTGTGACTCCTAATTTAAGTCGAAATATGTAGTTTTTGCACTACAAGCATGACCCATCAGTAGGGGTGAGCATTTAATAGAATTTTATTTTGGCTTCCAATGATTATGAAAACAAGTTAATTGGAACCGTCCTATCTTTCAAAGCGGAGTGTATTCGTTCACACGAAAGAGAAGCTACAACCTGCGAAAGAAACTGTTCACCAGGTGGTTTTCTACGCATGTGCTCCGAGACGGAGAGGACCACGGACAGGTGTGTCTTAACAGACAGATACACACAAAATTTTTAAAATGTCCATCTTGACCGTGAGTGAATGCAAAGGCCCGTTCACACCGAGCACGATAGCTATGAAGATAACGATAAAGACATAGTTCTAAAAATCATTCTAAAAATGAAAGTATAGCACTGTCCACACCATAGCTATAACGATATAGAGGTACGATATCATTGGGATCACTTTCAGAATGATTTTTTTTTCCAGCTGTTGAATGATAAAACACTAACAACCAATCAGAATCCATTATAATTTAAGGGTTCGCGCATTTAAGATGACATTGCGGAGAAGTTAATCGACAACATTGTCTAGCTTCCTTTGTTGAGGTGAAAATGACTTGGCATTGTTGTTTTTTTCCCATATACTGACTTCATAGGCTAAAATCAGTTAGATTAGATCGAAACACTAGCTAAACACAGCATGCTGAGGACATCTGCTGGTTAAAGCCACGGAAATGCAATAAGAACAACAAAAATATGTTTTACACACTTTGAAACCGAATAAACAGACCATTATCGTTCACTGGTGTGGACGCTAGAGATGTTCCGATACCCTTTTCCCTTCCCGATACCGATTCCGATACCTGGGCTCAGCGTATCGGCCGATACCGAGTACTGATCCGATACCTGGGCTCAGCGTATCGGCCGATACTGAGTACTGATCCGATACCTGGGTGTGTATCTACTACTAGCCCTGTATGAATTGCTAGAATTATTTTATGTTGTGCTTCAGACTTATCCCTTAATAAAACATGAACAAATACATACAGTGAACTACTGTATTTATTACAGTATTTTTATTATCTGACATGTATTTTACAGTAATATTATTTATCTTTCTTAAGCGAAAAAGAACTTCAAATGCAGCCACAATATAACTGTATAAAAAACAGTGCAACAAATAAATCTAGGAATATAAAAAATGATATATTAATCTGAAAATAATCTATTTACCAAAAAAACAAGTGAAAAATAAGCAAATATCCAGGCATAATTATTATTAGTAGAGAGGTATTATTATTACATAGAGATGTAGCTCAGTCTACTATAGGCTACAACAGTAGCCTAATATTTTGTCAATTTATTCACTTTAAATCAAATTTTTGTTTTGACCTAATAATATGACAGTTTTCTCAAATGAAACGGTAAATTCTCATGAGTGACAGACGGTTTATGCGTTCATGTCCTCATATATTGACACACGGCAGAGGCTACAAAGACAGCGAGCGAGTGTCGCGCGCCCGCGCATCTGTGCCTGTCATCCATGCAGAATTTGCAGGAGTAATATTTAAATAGTATTTTGTAGTTTAATATTCACAGACACTATTATATATTCGGCTACAGTCTGGAGCCCTGCGCTTAGATTAACACGGAAGTGACTGAACGCAGCAGAGCTGGTATCATCACATTTTAAAAATTTCATTACCGATTTGGTACGGAACTACCCGTACTTGTTTCATTTCTTCTTCGCTGCTCTAAACAGTGGTTGCTTGTGGCAACACAGCACAATTTCCTGTGTTTGCAATGCATTCTGAGCAGCGAAGAAGAATCGTGCAGCGTAGAGGTCATAATAACTGTTCTTGTTTAAAAAAATGGTATCGGATCGGTACATGGGTTCAAGTACTCGCCCATACCGATGCCAGAATTTGTTGTGGTATCGTTGATATTTCCGATACTAGTATCGGAATCGGAACAACTCTAGTGGATGGAAATATAGTTATCGTTATAGTTATTGTTCTTGGTGTGAATGGGCCTTAAACAGTTGTAAGGAAATTGAATGTGTATGAGTATATTGGATCCATGCATTAGGTCTTAAATGTCAAGACGTTAAATGCATTAGGTCTGAGACATTAATGTTAATCAAACAACAAAAGAAAAGAAAATCACTCACTGATTATTTTTTTTTTCCCCAGCTCTAAAAAATGTACTTTTTCCAAACAGGTTTCCCAAACACTCCACCTTGCCCCCTATCGGTTGAACAAACAGATAATTTACGCCATTGGTTGAGTTGATGTTTCTATGTCAAGCTATGTAATTTCTTTCAAGTTTTAAAAGCACTACTGAGCCACAGTATTCACTAAACCTACAAATAATTGTCTCAGCATATTAAGCCAGAATAGAAGAAATCATTTTAACATCATAAAAATAACACACTTCACCTTTAACTATCCTTTCGGTGCTCGTAGCAGTGACTCAGATCTGTTCACATTTCTGTAGTTCACACAGTGCTGATAGAGTCATGACCCATGTGGGATTGAAGGGACAGCTAATTTCACCTCATTAGCAGGAAACAGTCACAATAGATTAGCCTCTCTTCAAATGATGCCTTTGTTTGATTACCACACACAACGGCAGCAGAAATCCTCAAGGGAGATGGCTGGAATCAATGACGGACAATCCCGGCTGGCTTATCAAATTCATGCTTGGTTGACAACATTCATCTTGTATAAAGTAACTCTGGTCATGTCAATCCCTTACATTCCTTTTAACATCTTTGACTAATAGTCTTGAGTAAAATATTTCAAGCCCTACAAATATCACCCTGCTAAATCAATGTTGTTCCTAACCTTTACGTCAAACTCTTTACTTTTGTATTTATCACAGAAAGTGTTCGAGCAGAGTGTGTTTGTGCCCTCCTTTCATTCGCACTATTGACCAAAGTCTCAGATGGTGTCCTGCCAAAGCCAACATAACTATGCTATTTCATCCTACGTTTTTCCGCCGTGTCAGATTAAAATTGTATTGTAATTGATTTCAGATAAATCCGCAACTAAACAGCACATACAATAAAAAGGTTGGTCACTTTACATGTCAGTCAGACAGACTGATGCCCCGTTCTATTTCTGACGTACTTCAAGTGATCACGCTACATCTACATTGAGACCGGTGTAGACATAGGCGGTTCTTCGCCAGACTCAGGTGCAATGAGGACCAGACTTTAGTCAAAAGTCTGTTTACAAAAGTCGCAGTATCATGGCTTTTACCAAAGAGCTCCCTGCCATCATAATGTACAGTCTGACAAGTAACAATTGTAAAAGTTGATGAATGAAGGAAGGAAGGAAGGAACTAAAAAACAAATAAATAAATGCATACATACATTATGCAGTCCAAGATATTGTTTTTCTTCACCTTTGCACTTTTTAAATAAATAACCATGTGTATGTCTAAAATAAGTGTTTCACAGCTTGTTGTCATGCAAGTAGTGACATTGATTGAGTGAAGTTGAGAAAACTTGGTTGTGGAAAAATGAAACTACTCTGTGAAAAGCTCAATGATATATGAACTGATATATAACTGAAAATAAGTACATCTCTATAGTACGTGTTCTTTTTGTTAATTAAAAAAGAAAGAAAAGACGGTGATGTTTTATTTCCCTTTACTGCATTGTTTCTGCATCGAATGTCTTTGTTCTCCTGGAGTGCATTGGGCTATTCTCTGACACAGCATGAGTCAGTTTACACATCTATTTTTTCCTGCTCATGTTTAATGATTTGTCTGCTCATTCTTGCTTGAATATGACTCCTTGAAATTTTCTTTGAAGATGATGTGTTTTGTTTGTTTTGTTTAGCTTTCCTTCGTTTTGTTTAGCTTTTTTGTTTTGTTTTGTTTAGCTTTGTTTTGTTTTGTTTTGTTTAGCTTTGTTTTGTTTTGTTTAGCTTTCCTTTCCTTTGTTTTGTTGTTTCGGTAAAAGAACTTATAGGAAGATTTCTTGCAGAAATTAAGCGCTCAGTTTGTTTGGGCATCTGACATGTCAAGTTTTGTCTCAGTCAATGGTGTGAGTTTGTCTGTTTGGAAAACATCACTATTTTTCCAATAAATTAGTTGACGCTAGTGGCACAGAAATTTCACACCTTTAATTTCCTAAGTTTTTTTAATGTTTTCATTAAAATACAGTAAAACTTAAAAGCATGAGGTGCTATGAGTAGTTGAATATAAATTTGACACCTCCATATTTTTTATTGTGTTGATTTTTGTAAGAAAACAAAGAAGAAGAGAGATTCTGTCTGGATGCCGCTACATTAGATTTCTTTGTGAATAGCTCAATAACTGAGATGAAAGATTCATGAAGTGGCATCCCCATATGTTTTTCATCTCCCTCTCTGTTTCTTTCATTCTTTTTCTCCCTCTGTTTATCTATCTTGACATCCCTCTGTTGGGCTTACTTTCTCTGCATCCCATCTCTTGAATTTCTCTTCATCTTTCCCTCCCTTTCTCTCTCATTAAAACTCTGGCCATGTTCTCTCATTCACTCACAGCCTCTTTCCCTCCTTTTTTTCCATTTCCTCTCGTCAACGGAATCTTTTTATATAGATAAAGTGGCTCTCCTCTCTGCTCAACTGTGACTCAGTAACACCTCCTACTGGAGGCACACACTCAATGCTGGGGTGAGAAGACGTGAGGGGACAGAAAAAGAAAAACCACAAATGACATCCTAATTCATTCTCATATATAGCAACAAGATAGCATGAAGATCAAATTGAGATTTTTGCTTAGAAAAATCAGGGAACCAGAAGATACCTATTTCATCTCAGAGGTTTCTTCTAGGGAATCAGAACAGGTCTCAATACATTTTTCATCAAAATCCCCAATTGTATTGCTTTGTGGTTCTAATGTATTGTTAGCAATGACTCATTTAAGTATACTCTCCAAAAAAGTAAATTTAGGAGAAATGTCTGCAATGTCAAAAATAAACATAGCTAGAAGCTCCATTATGTCTTGTGATCTATGAAAGAGCAACTTCTGAGCAATAAAATTTGCTTTAACCTAAAAAAAAAAATCCATATTTCAGATCTATGCAGCACCACAGCTTTAAATGAACCCTCACACACACACACACACACACACACACTGCATCCTTCAGTCAGCCTACTTATAGTTTTCATAAATTGCATGTATTGATAGATTAAATAAAAACAGGTGCAGCGAGTGAACTCATTATGGGGCATAATAATCACCGTTCATTGTAGAACCTAGAACAGATGTCCTCTATGTGGATGCTTTGCAGGGGGATTCATCTCTTGAGCTATACAAATAAAAAAGTGGTGGAGCAAAACAAATGGCATCATAAATACTGATCTGCATGTACAAAGACCATAGCAGGTCCTTGCCTGCTAATTTAATAATCTTCAGCCAGATGGCCCAGAGAAATATTTATATAAGCTTATATGATCAGAAAGAAACTCATCCTATATAGTACCAGACCTCATGGGTCATTTCCGTAAACAGCGCCATTTGTGTGTCACCATGTCTGATGTAACTAAATTTGGATTTAAGTAAGTTTAGTGTGCAATGCAAAAGACATTTTAAAATTAAATTAAATTAAATTGAAGTCCCAATAATCACCATTATATTATTCTATCAAAATTTACTTTTGCTGAAATTATCTGTGCACTGTGTAGATTTTTTGAAAAGCCTTTTTTACACTATAAACACTTATTTTGTCATTAATAAAGCAATTATTGAAAAAAGTCGAAATATGTAAGTTATGATAAGTTATCATAACTTAATACATTTATTTATTTTTTTTGTCATGATGATTTTTTTTTCCTTACAGCATTTAAAAGTAATGCAACAATATATAGTCAGTGGATATTGTCAGACAATGTTACTAATTAATATTACTTTGAACTCAAACCTTTTTATTTTGTATTTCCACCATTTATTTTCCACTGGAACAATGTGTTACTTTCAGTAGTAGACACAAAGTATTTTTACTTTGTTACTCTATTTAAGTATATTTTTCACGTATCTGTACTATAGTCTTTTTAGCAAATTTTTACTTTTAATTCACTACATTCCAAAGCATAATATCGTACTTTTTACTACACAAAAACATGGCGTTCATTTTGTACTGAAGAAACCGTCACCCGCTCACCATGAGGCGTCTGATTCGTGAATGAGCTGATTCTTTTCAATGAACCCGTTAAATCGCTTTGCAGATCACAATGGAAATGAAATTTTCACACATTCAGACTTTTCAGATGGATGCATAGGCTTTTTTTTTTTTTTGGTTGGGTAGAATCTGCAATCTCTGACCTAGTTTGTTTTTCTGACTTCCCTGGCTACAATACGCTTTTGCCAAATGGCAACCCGTGGTGTCCAAATACTACTGGATAAATGAGGGAATGATCACATGAACCAAAACAAAAAGAGACATTCCGACAAATACCATAATTGATCATTAAATATAGTATTATGTCTTTTAATTAAAAGTATATAAAGTATATAAACCTGTTCTGCAGTGGTTAAATCAATGTAGCTCTTCAGGTTTAGTGATGAATAATATTTACTTTGCATGGCAGTATTAAGGATTAAAGGTTGAGAATCAGCCCTTAGAGAAAAAATAGCCTATGTATTGACCATTAATATGAATAGTAAAGGGGCAAAATGCCAGTTATGGCCATGACATTTTGGACCTGAGGTGGGAAAATATGACTTCTTGAAAGGTAAGCAGTAACCTTTTGAAATGAATGATAAAAAAATAAATACATTCCTGAAATATCAGGCACAAATGAGACAATCAGTCATAATCTGTCATTACTACATCCCAGAGAGTGAAGAATTAGAAGTAATTTCCCCCCATCTATTGATGTCTCCCTGAAGCTAGACGTCTCCCTAAGCCTTGTCAGATGGATAAATTATAAAAAGAATTTATAACATGGTTAAATTATAAAAAGATGGATCAATAGGGCCTGTCTGTCAAGTAATCACCTAAAAGAGATTTTGAAATGCTGAACTATTCTTTTACACATCGGTGAAAAAAATATTACACTTTCAAAACAGTAGTAGTTCCATTTTAACTTTTTATTGACATGGCAATCAAAACACATACAGAACTTATCAAATATGGTAAACGTAAGCTCAACATGCATGTCTGACATGCAGGAACCAACAAAAGTGAAAATGTTGATTACATAAATAAGTCTTATGGCTTTGAAAAGCCATGAGGGTGAGTAAATGATGACAGATTTTTCATTTTTGGGTGAACTATTTAATATACAGAGGATGTGATGAATACAGCTCACAAGAAACTTGTTTTTTCTTTCCCTCTCTCTATTTCTCTCTCTCTCCCTCTTTCTCTTTCTCTATTTCCCATGACATGTATTGAACATCGCTTTCAAAACAAGTGAGAGAAATTGTTAGTTTGGCCCAAAACAGAACTTTCGGATGTTGGCCTTTCGACAGCCAGAATCTCCCACTTGTTTAAACTGTCATTGCCTCACTCACTTTTACCGCTCTAAAATATCTCTCTCCATCCATTAGTCATCCCTCTTTCAGGCACCTCACAGCAGCACACAACCCCCTGCTGAAACACCACAGAACTAGTCAGAGGAAGAAGGCAAGGAAGACTTCTTTTGACACTCTTCTATGGGGGAGAATATGGTCTACATGTTAGTTTTCAAGAGGATTTTCAAACCGGTTATTTACAGCTTATTAGTGGTGTCTGCAGGGGCAAGTATCAGTATTACTATTGCTCAAACACCTAAACCTAAATATTTAACTAAACTGAAATGAAAATTACGAGGATTGTTGAGGAGAGATGCACTATTCATTTTGGATCCATTCCATCTTCTGATCCATCAATTCTGACTGATACCAAAAAGCCAATCATTGTATTCATTCTATGGCAATAACCGATAAATGACCAATATTAAAATTCTATATTTCTTTGTTTAAACAAATTACAAATAATACATTAAAATTAAATATGAATTATTTTATATTTATTTTTGTTAAAGATTTACGAACCACCAAAGGTGCCTTTGCAAAAATAATTAAAAAAATATACAGACTTTCTCTGTTTGGGGTCAGTAAGATTTTTTTCTTTTAGAAATTAATTGCAAGGATACATTCAGTGACAGTACAGAAAATTATGTTACAAAACATTTCTATTTAAAATAATTTACGGTATTATGATATAAATATTAAGCACAGCAGCACAGTACATTTTCTTGAGCAGTAAATCAACATATTACTGTTTTTACCGTATTTTTGATCAAATAAATGTCCGCTTAGTTAATGAGCATCTTTTAAAAAATCTGGCCAACCCTAACTTTTGAACAGTCTTATCGTGTAACAGTAAAATAGCTGAAAAAGTCCAAGCATACACCTAGCAACACCCTAGCAACCACCCAAAATACCCTAGCAACTACATAAAAACATTAAAAACACAAAGGCTAGCATTCAGGTGGTGAGTTTTGCACATAAAGTCAAAATTATTACAAAAGCAGAGCAAGAAACATCATTTAGTCTACAAGATTCCTCTAAAAGTGCCTGCAAACTAGGGCTGGATGATTAATAGCATTTGTGATAATATCCCGCTATGATAAAATGAGATTTTTTAACCACAAAGTCTGCGATTACACTCTGGTCATGTGATACGCGAGAGTAAAGCAGTCTTCAGAGGAAGCAGAGGCCTGGCCTACAAGAAAGTACAGTTTATGTTTAATATATCTAATATTGTGTTGGTCATACTATACACCAGGGGTGGGAGAAAACATTCCCTCTCCAACAATTCTGGATCGATTCTGAGAATTTCTGAGCTTAGTTTTTAACCACAGATGCGTGATGCTGCGTGGGTTTTAGAAACACCAGTATTCTGCTTGCTTCCAATTCCTCTCACACACATACACACACACCACTAAAACTTTCTGTAAAATAAGCTTTCATAAAGTTCGGAAAGGTTGAAGCGAATTACAGGGACATTCACAGGCTTCATTGCACAGGATATGCGCTGTGAGAAACGCGCGCTTTGCTTGACATTATGCGGTATTTTCCTTACAAATGCTCTACGAAGGCATCATGTATGTCGTTTGGAATGCAGTGGGCTTATATATTAAAAATAGGAAACTCACTAACAGAAGGCTTCTTTCAATTTCAAATGCTCACATGCTCTTTGGGAAGAGTGCTCGCGCATGCGGCTGTGTAAGTGTACTTGCATCTAAAAACGATTTACGTTATTATAAGCTGTATTAGTTTATATATTTAAGTTTATTAACATGGAATTGTTTTAAAGGTGTAATATATAATTTTTTTGTCCGCAAGAGGTCGTCTATTCAAAATAAAGGTGTAGCTTGATGACGCCAAGTTTGAGCGAGGAATCTTGGGACATGTGGTCTTCACCTCACAACCGGAGGAAAATAATCAGGATGGGACTCGGGCAGAAATCATGTCCATGGATGCGATTATTAACGTTAGTATGCAGCAGAGCAGGACCGAGTGCTGTGGGAGCCGAACGAGGCCGCTGGAGCAATTGATAATGAGAGACGAACGCGACACACGCCTCGAGAGCAGTGGGACTTTTATTATGCCACAGTCGCCGGCGCTGCTTCCTCTTTTCCGGTCATGAGTATGAGGCAACACAGCGCTGATTATCATATTAGAAACATTTGAGTGTGCTGAAAATGATGTTATAATGTTATTCTGTGCGTTCGCTCGCCGGCTGCTGTGAGACGCTTGTTTCACTGCAGTAAGATATTAGAATATATTATTAAATGCTGGATGGCTTGTGTTGATAAAAGGCATGCAATTAATTTTAAAACAGATTGTATTATGGAGTAAATTCTATATTACTGTTAAAATAAAGCTGCATCTATGTTATGTTAGGTACTTAGGCACGATAAAACATGGTACTTGCTAAAAATCAAGAAAATTAGATTTAAACAATAAGACTAAACATGATGAGCTGTATAATAATGATTAGTTTTCTGTCTATAAATGTGTCAAAACAGATGTTCCCTTGTCTAATAAAACATATAATATATTTTAAAGCGTCTTTCCATGGTTTCTACAAAATAAAACCGGAAACCGAGGGTAACACGAATATGACGCCATCGACAGGCGACTCCCTCACACGTCCCGGATCCTTGGTTAAAATTGCGATTTTCTCACGATTTACAAATAGTTGGAAACATTTGGGATATTGTAAGTACTCAACTGAACAAAATATATAACACTGGCCTAGTGGTTTTTAGATATTTTAAAGCAAATTTAACAGCTTCAATCAAATTTTTTAATGTGTAGTTATTTTTTTAAAGCAAGTATTTATAATTACAGATTTTGAGTTTTATTAATAAGACTAATTAGTAAGAAAGAAGAATTGTTTCGGAATCGGATTGAGACTCCCAGAATCGGAATCAGATCATGAGGTGCCTAAAGATTCCCACCCCTATTATACAATGATTTATTGCTTTGTTGAATAAATAATACAGAAGATAAAGAGCTTAAGAAATAATCGCATATTAAATCGCAATCGCAATATCGGTAAAAAATAAATCACAATTAGATTATTTTCCAAAACCGTTCAGCCCTACTGCAAACAGAAGAAGTCAACAAAGCCTGTGTGAAGAGGAGAGTGAATCTAATGAGAGAATCAAGGCCAGAACTAGAGCATGTCTTACACAGTCTGTGCAAAGGCATTTGAGCTTCCGTAAGCCTGGCAGCTTTATGTAGTGAGAACATGGCCGCAGTTTGACTTCTCTGAATATGTAAATACTGAATCTGGCGGGGCATTGGGTTTGCAAGTTCCTCTATTGAACAAACCCAGCAGTTCCTTTGGCATGTTACTCTTTCTGTGGGTTTGAGTGCCAGGGAAGGTTGAGGAGGTTGGCACACTGAGGGCATAACACAACCTCTTACACAAAAACACACCCACACATCTACGAACAGGACACATGTACACATTTAAAGCATATACTGGCATAATTTCACAGCTCAACATGGTTTGATGACTTATATGATTACACTTTTAGGCATCACTATAGCAACTTCATAAACATATTTGGGGGAAATTAAATTAAAATTAAATGCAGAAGGCAGGGAAATCAATAAGATGAGTAATAGAATACATGCACTAATTGACACATAGTCAAAGGGTAAGATAGCAAAAACAAAGTAACAAAGTGATTTCCTTTGTTCAAAGCAGCTGAGACATTATTAGAACATTTAGCAGTTCTTTGTGCATTGATATGCTCATTTCCATTAGAAAACATACAATAGCTAATTGTTTCTGATGATTTTGTCTAATTTTGGTATCTAATGATTTTCCATGAGAAGGAACAGGCTGTTAATATTGCTGGAAAACAATTATCTGCATGGCTGAGACAGCTCTGAATTATGTGCGAGTGTGTGTGTGTGTGTGTGTGTGTGTGTGTGTGTGTGAGTGAGTGAGTGAGTGAGTGAGAGAGAGAGAGAAAATGCATTTAAAATTGAGCATGTTTGTTTTTTTTTTTTTTACTAAAAATGTTTACGTACTAAAACAATGATTTTAATGATGGATCATTTCTCTTCTTAGCATATATATATATATATATATATATATATATATATATACTGTATGTGTGTGTGTGTATATATATATATATATATATAATGTATATTTGTATATTTATTAATATATAATATATATTATATATAATATAATAAATAATATATTAATATTGTTAAAGAAATTAATTATAAATATGCTTATGTTGCATTCAACATTTACGTTAAGCATTACGTTGTTTTCAATATTGATACAAGAAATGTTTCTTAAGCCGGAGTAATGGCTGCTGAAAATTCACCTATTCCGTCACTCAAATAAAATGCATTTTAAAATCTATTAAAATGGAAAGCAGTCGGTTGCAGCAAACTGTAAAAACAAAAAGGTGCTCACTTAAACACACACACAAAGCCAAGCTGAAACAATATTATCTGACAAATTTAAACCCTACACATTAAAAAGCACTGTACACTGTCTCTACTAGAAGCCAGCACATTCTAATACCGAAAGCCCAGCCAAAAAAACAGCTCCAGACTTACTCTCGGTTGGCAATCTGTTGTCGTGCATCTACTGTTGGTGCTACACACACAATCGAATCATTTAGTCTAGTGGCAATTTTTCCCTGCACCATGGCTACGAGTCCACAGTGAGCATGTGTGAGGAGTCAGTAGGTCGCATTTACTTTCATTATGTACACAGGTCCAATTAGGTATCAGATAATATTCCACCAGCTGAACCATTACACAAATTCACAAACTGCTGACCTACTCGAACAGAGCAAACATTTAATCTTGCCGTCCTCTAGAGATGCAGTATAAAGATCAGCATGTAACAAATATTTCATTCACTTGCAAACAGAAGCCATCAAATAATATAAAGCGCATCCATATTAATGCTATAGTGAACTCTGAATGCCAAATAATATCCGAAATATATCCAAATATTAGTGAGAAGAAGAAAAATGAAAACTTTTAGTTGTGCTAGTCTTCTTTGAAGGCATAAAACAGCTCTATAATTAACGAAGCACATACACAAGTTTTACAGAAGATGGAAGTTTGTTGCACATAACCTGTATTGCTGTCGTTTTGCAAGTCATTTGGGGACGTCCGTCTGACTGAATTGCTGTTATTCAACTGGGAGCACTTTGACAAATAGGGGACAGAACCATATTCCTCACAAGCAAACAGCATTGCATTACAGAGATTGATGGTGACATACGTGTTTTCGCTCCTTATATATTGTAGAGCGGTATTTTCCCAATGTAAGTGGATGAGTGTGTGTCTTCAGCCTTGTAAACCCAACATCAGTGGTGTAGCCTAGTTTTTTGTACTACACTACACTCACTAAATTAAACAGTAATTGAGAGCATTCTTAAAGATTTTGTTATGAATCTGTTCCGTTGTCATCCATCCACCTGCCACTAGATGTCGCCCTCCTATTTCAAGGGCTCTATCATTCACACTACATCTCCCATAAGTCCCTTATGTTGATTACGGCCCAGCTGCAAACAATCTAGTTCACTAATTAAGTCTGTTCTGTTGCCCAGGTTATTTGCGAAGTCTTGTTAATCCTGTAACATTTCTGAGCGCTATCCTTGTCTTTGTCTTGTCTCGGATCCTGCCTGTGTCATCGTTCTGTTGTTTATCTGCCTGCCTTTTTTACCTTAGCCTGGATTATATACTACGAGCTTGCCTATTCCCTGTTACTACTGTTTGCTGTTGAGTTGACCATTGCCTGTATGACTACGTTTTGGAACTAAAGCTGCACTTGGATTTCAACCCGCTGACTCCGTGTTACAGACTTATTATAAGCAACCATTTATAAGACAATTTATTATAAGCAACGCAAGACTTTAACAGCCAATGACATTTACAGCTGAGAAGACTGGACTGATTTTCTACTGTTTATCATGGTACTCATAGGCACCGATCCTAATCAATTTATAAAACTAATAATTTCGTAAATCTTAAAATATAATCAGATAAAAATAAAGCATTATGGTTTTCACGTCAAAACATAGTATTGTGCAAGGAACCATGTGAAAAAAATCTTTATTAATCAATAATCTGTACCCGTAATCAATTTGTGTGAAAAGGAATAAAAGTTGAAACCGTTTTACTGCCACTATTGTTAATTTTAGCTGGAAACTGCAGTCAGTTGTATGTATATGTATCTTTTAAGAGTTTTGTAAAAATGTAGGTATAGGCACCTCAAAGTGCCAAGAACTCAAATTAAAAATTCCTATAAACAGGTACTTTTTAAATTCAAATATCCAGATTTTCAAATTCCAGATTCCCTTGTTGCATATTATAACACTACAGCATATTAGTGTTTAGAAAATCCACACTGAGCAAGAAAAAGGCAACAATGGCAAAGAAAAACACCCTAAGATGGTTGGAGCTGGAAGGAAGAAAGTGAAGCACATCCAGAAGAGAAAGTGTTTGATCCACGGCACATTGCAATTATGGATTACAGTGTATCCAACTGCAAGGCAATTCCAGCTGGGTGAATGTAAAATAAATTCTGCTACAAAAAAACGACCCAGCTGTGCCACAAATAACATTGTGCCAAGAGAAAACCAAACTAACGCATTCAATCACTTAAACTGAAAGACGAACCACCACTGGCGTCACCAAAAGGAAAAGGAAAAAAAAGAATACTGACAGTTTTACTAGATTCACTAATCTTTGGCTGCATTTGACATGCTCAAGCATTAAACATTTTTGGTTAATTTATGTGAAGATTAGCAATAACTACAAACCAACATTTGGTCTCAAAGTAGCTCCTACTAAGGGAATTTTTATTTCATTTTATTATTTTATTTTAATTAAAAATAAAATAAAAACTTTGTTGTTTAAATCTTACGATGCATGAGTGCCCACTACTGGCGGAAAACATGCCAAGGGGCCATTAACACCATTGAATACACAACTCAGTTCTCATCAAAAATGGAAAACCTTTTATGCATTTGGGCCATTCATTTACACGACAATGACATTTAGGTGGCCTGAAAATGCAAACTTTTGAATACGGGTTTTCAAAAGTTTTTAAAAATTATACTGTTATGTCTGTGTAAACTGTAAAAATGCAAATCTGTGAAAACGGTGACGGTATGCGTATTACACGTTTAGTCTATATGCACGCGAGTTTGGTGGAAATGCTCTGTAAAAGAATGCATATGTGCACAGGCGCATATAAGATGTTGGAGAAAATCCTATAGGTATATGAGCCGTTGAAGAAAAATAAAATATATTAATAGAATAAACTTTGACTGTGAACATAAGGTAGCTACAAGTATTATGTGATTAAAATTCAACATAAATCATATATTATACACTATTATGCAATTAATTCTCAAAATAATACACTACAGTTAAGCACGATCAGCTGTCGTCACAATCAAGTCGAATTTTTGGTCAAAATCGAGGGGATGAGGGTCTATCCACAAACTTCCCTCGCCCACTTGACAAAGTGGAACGCACTTTCACATAATATGGAGTCTGTTTATGTTTTTCGAAATTTTTCTCATTGTTTTGATTCTGTTTTAGGTTGAGACACACAAGAGAGAATTATTTAATCCTTGAACAGAGTCTAAATGACATGTCCTTTAAGTAAAGTCACTGGTGGCCTTGCTGGTCTCTATCTATTGACATAAATTAACATTAGCACCAGGGGTTGTCATTCAGTTAGGAGGTAATTGCTGTCATCTCTTCTGACTGAACAAAGACAAGGTCTCATGGTCAGCAGTCATTACTCAGACATCAGCTTCATCCATTTTGAGAGCTGAACTGCACATTTGTGTTTGGTATAGGCTAGGCTAACAGGCTAATCGACTACCAGTGAAATCACTTTGGAGAATCCATGCAATCTTTATGAATTCTTCATTTGGGGGCTTTTATCAGCAATCATTTACATCTGTGATTAATCTAATCTGATAATAATCATTGTGTGGTTGATTCAAAGAGAATTTTGTGTTGTCCTAATTCGCTTCAGGTGACCTTTTGTTTTAGACAACATCTTCCTACTATTGGTTAGGAGATTTTTACATAAGAGATCTTAAAACAAATATTATTGACAAATAAAACTACTTTTTGTGTGCTTTCAATGTCAATATAATGTGCTTTACTAATCTTCCACAATAATGTAATATTTATGAATAATGTAATCTATGAATTCTTCATTTGGGGGCAATTATTTATAAATGTGATTTATCTCGACTTGCACTTCAAACATCACGGTTTTTGAATCATTAGAAGTTTATAGGATTCTTAAACTTTCTGTGGCAACATATATGTGAAATATTCCTTAAATTAAGCAATCAAAATGAAAATATGAAAAAACTGAAACTGAGACTAACTTGTCTATGATGGATTTTAACATGTTTTTTAGGGGAGGGTGGAATTTAGCAAACACTTAGATAAGGGGAACTTCCAAATTCTTCCAAATTCTTGCAACCTTTTTTTTCTACCAATAGCAAGTTATTAAAATATGAATGTTAACATGATAATGAATTGCCAAAACAGCTTTTCCAGTTAAGGAGCGGTCACAGTTACCATGCTCTGCAAAATTAATAGGGAATTCATAGTGCTTTGAAGAATTTCACCTGATGGACTTGCTTTGTCACGGAAAATGAAGGCGCTGAAAATGCGCCTTTAATCAGGTCCATTGCTACATGTGGTCCAAGGCCCCTGTTTTTATGTAACGAAATTCACAAACAGAAAAAAGAGCTTTAATTGACTTCTTGGTGACTTTGAAACTAAGATGGTCTGCACATGCACACTTACAAATGCTCTTAGCTGTCTGCTCACAAAGACCCTGCCCTAGTTTCTCAGTGTAGAGAACAGACCTGAGGGGTTAACTCAGTCCAGTCTGAAAGAAAGAACAGATAAGAAAGGAGCAACTGGAAAGAGGAGAACTGAGCTAGACATCTTTGAGCTAGACACGTTTGGGCTGACTACAAAAATCAAGGTTTAAACAAGATGTAGAAACACAAAGGGCTAATGTTAAAAACCTTCTAAATATCCCCTTTTCTTAATCTTTTCGCATTTGTGTGCATTTGCAAGCCAATCGATCTCTACGAAATGAGACCTGCAACGCTACAAAAACCGTACATCTCACACCTGCATGCTTTCACGACCTGCAAACACGCAAGTGCATGCAATTCGACACCACTAAGAGCAGAGAGCATCTGTGCTATAGTGAAGCTAAAATTAGCAACCAATCTCCTAGAGCCTCTTTTTCACAGTAGAGCACATTGAAGAGTCAATGATTACAGCCTGTCTAGAGTCTGAAGATGCTGACGTTGAACTCCTCAAGCGGCACATTAAAGTGCGCTGAAAAAAGAACAGCATTTCATGACTAAGGAAGCAATCGGGTAAACTGATTACAGTACTGAACATGCTGGACAGGTGCAGCGGGGTTTGAAAAAGCACAGGAACAAACATTATATTGGTAGTGTTTGTTCGGGGGATGTGGTGTAACTCCATAGCCTGATTGGTGGAGTCTCACAAGCACTAAAGCTCTGTTCCTGCCTAGACCATGCAGAAGGCTGTTGCAAAGGTTTACTGCATAAATTCTAAAGCAGTATTGCATGAATCCATTAACGTTAATGCAATCCCAGAATAGGGTGATGCATTCGGTCGACTCGATGAGTCTGCGTAGGACCCCAGAATATAGGCATTTGTAGCAAACAAAAACAAATAAAATGTGAAACTGCACATTTGTGTTTGGTATAGGCAATGCTAGCAGGCTATAACAGTATGCCAAAAAGTGTCCTCTAAAAGTGTGGGTGGGCCAGAATAATTTGCATCACCCCATGTTTTTCACCCGGCTTAATTTGGAAGAAACAAAAAAGACATTTATTAAAAGCGAGACGCTCACATTTGCTCTAGACAGAGTGTTGCCTACTTTCTTACTCATGACACATAACAACACACCTAAAAGTATTCCTCATATTTTCGACCTTTTATTGTCTATTGTCTTTTACTATAGTCTAACTGTTGAGACGTGCCTTCAAGCCTCGTACGATTTGTGTTTGTGATGTTTGTTTGCCACTACTGTTGTAGAAACTACATACTTCACCTTTAAGCACTAAAGCACCGGCTCTAATTGTACAGTGCGATCAAGTATGATCGGCCGCCATGTGAAAAAATGAAAACAAAAACAAAGCGGGAGAGAGAAATCCAACCCGAGTCCTGATAACAACTATATCACGATGTATAATCAGAAATCACAATGTCTGAGTCCTGGATCTACAACCTGCCTTTGCTAATACAGTACATGTGGCTTATGTACATTTCAGAAAACCCTTTGCTAACAAATATTAAATGCATATAATGCATAACCATGCCACTGTGGGCCAGACTTTCAAAAGAAAAGTGTCAAGTTGTTACTGTATCAACTCAGCCTATGAAGAGTTCATCCTTCCAACAGAGGGAGCAGTCACCTGAGTTTTAGTGACACTTCCTGTTTGTATTCCCACTTCCTGTTTGAAGCTTTATAAGCCATGTGCTTCACTGCACACTTTGCGAAGTATTGCAGGTTTATCTGCCTTACCAAGTGTTTTCGCTTGCTATTGCCTTTTACTTGACCCTTTTGCTGGATTGACCTTTTTGTCTATTGTTTGGATTTAGTTTGGCTTGCTGTGTTTTGAACCTTACCTGGACTTTGATTATGTCTATTGCCTGTCATCTGGGATTGTTCTGACTTTGTTTGTATTTGACAGTAAAGAACCTCTGCAACATGGATTCTAATCCGCCTCCAGCTATGGGTTCATTACAGTTACAGGGTCCTGTCATCTTTGTCTAGACTTTGTCTAGAGTTTCTTTCTTAAATGTGACATAGATAGCAGTTTAGCCATTGACTGAAGAGTGACTGAGGAGACAAATTAACATATTCTTATTAATATTAGGACAGAGTTCTAATGCAAGAAAAATCACCTTTAAAGGATTAATTCACTTTAAAATGACAATTACCCCAAGCATTACTCCCCCTCAAGCCATCTTATATGACTTTCTTCTTTCTGATGAACACAATCTGAGTTATATTAATCAATATCCTGATGCATCCCACCTTATAATGGCAGTGAATGGGAAACAATGAGTATGAAGAAAGAGCATCCATCTATCATAAACGTACTCCACACTGTTCCGGGGGGTTAATAAAGTTGGTCTGAAGCAAAGCAATACGTTCAGAATTCATTTGAACGGATGACTGTTAATGCATCTGTTCAGACTGACAACCACTTGGTGAGAGAGCAGACTATGTGGCTAAGTGACAGTGAATAACAGAGGAAGAATCCAAATAAATTCACTTTTCTATGTACTCTTTTTTTGGTGTTATGTTAGAAACAAAACATTGTGCAGCACTTCTGTGTAAAATGCTGTGTAACATGCTCTGTGAAAAAAAATATTTTAATTGTAAAATACTATAAAAATGCTATGGTGAAAAACAGTTAATTGGTTTACAAAATGTTTCCGTACTATAAACTGTGAATAAATGTAATAGATCTAAAGATACATTTAATGTCATTTTACAGTAAAATACCGTTAAATTAGCAGCTTTTGGAAGTGAAAAATGACAATTGTATTTGTATAATTTACAGTGAAAAACCCTAAATTGACATTCCCACAATTCCCTGCGTGACACTTCACATTTGATGTATTTTCGCTGAAATAACTCTTTCTTAATTTTTCTTCTTTTTTTCCCTAATCAATCAGTAATTATTATATTTACAATATAAACCTTTAATTATACGGTTTTGAACTGTAAAATAGACAGCTGTCCCATAAAACCTAAAACATAGCTACCGTATTTTTTACGGTAAAGTTCAGGCAACCACAGCAGCTGTTTTTTTACTGTAAATTTTACGGGTATTTTTGTGTGTGTGTGTGTGTAGTAACTGGGGTAACCGCTGTATTTCTGCTTTTCTGTAAGTTCCACCTACTGTCAGAGAGTGAATTTGCATATTCACTTAGGCTGTATGCATTTTTAATTTTTTTTACATATTGATCTGAACAGACAAATTCTATGTGAAAATCGGACCAAATGTTCATGCCAAATATTTATTTTGGTGCAAGTGCTCAGAACTGCACGTGCACATATGCTGGACCACCTTGAATTATATGCTTTTTTAATGCTATTTGGGTTTGCAGATCATGTCATATTTTTTTATTGTTTATTTGTTGAAATATAGAAATCTGAGTTTGACAAGAAGTTTTGAGATTTCAGTTTTTCGCCATTTAAGTAAATATTAATTGGTCTTGCATGGCCATAAAAGCTGCCTGATTCCATTGAAAATATGGCCCCCAGGTGAACTGACTTTCCTTGAAAGGGACTTTGGTAGCAGTGATGTTTGTTGCTGTAGAGCAGTCACTTCTAAGATGTTTACTAATGGGCTGTTCAGTCTAAAAGCAATGTGCGGCAACGAAGGGACCTGGGAGGTACCCCCGGTAGCTAACAACAACACATTTTAAGATTTTAAGATTGCAGTATAAGTTTAATTTCTCCTGCTGTTTGTAAAAAACAAACCAATAACCTTTTACAGCACAATCATTTTTATATTTGATTAGACTCCCAGAGTATAAGTCCATAATGGTTATGCTGTGGTGCTTTCATTGACAGCAACTCGGGGAGATTTCTCAGTGTATTTTAAAACCTAAACCTCTCGGCTTGTTTTGCATTTCAATGCTTTCATCTCCTGTAGGATGCTAAGCACTAGGACCAGCAATGCGGTAAAGATTATATTGTTTTTTTGAAATTACAGCAGCCTTCAATTTGAAAAGTGTGTGTGCACATCTGCATTCACACACGTTTAGACAAAGGGCTCCATCTCAATAAAGTGAGATCCAATTAAACCTTCTGACCTACATAAGTCAATGGCTGAACTTCTCCGCCAGCCAACAGCATAGAATATAAATTTCAGACCTCGATTAAAGGAGCACGAAAGAGTGCGAGGGTAAAAAAAAGAGGAAGCAAGTGAGAGAGAGAGACTGAGAGAGAGACATTAAAAAGTTCAGACATTAAAACACAAACAAGAACCTTTAATACTCCATAAATATTGTCTCAAAACTGAGGAGAAAGTTTGGAATACTAATGTAGAGAATGGCCTTGATCTGCTGGTGAATTTTAGCTATGTAATTCGAGTGCACATGGTCTTTTTATTATTTATTGCTTACTTTAAAGTCCTGTGATCATCTGCTATTGTCTTTGCCTTTGTTAGAGGTAACAAGATTCTGGAAAAAAACAATATCTGAGAGTTTTATAACATTTGGTCCATAATAACAGTAACACTTCCTAAATATAATATAAGAAAGGAATTAGTGTGACCCAAATCATTTTACACTGAAAAATTGGATGGAAGCTGGATACATGCTTTTTCAGCTAATATTGCACACATCGTTGTGTAATGGAAAAGCAGTCTGTGATGTTTCACATCCAACTTTAGTTATAATAAATTTAGCTTAATACTAATGCTTGCACGTGCAAACAGAATGTGACAAAGGAATCAAGTTACAATTTAATTTTATGATGCATTTTAAAGGTAATAAATTTAACAAAATGCTAATGTTTGCATCCAAACAACAATACGACGGGTATCCGGCATCACAATGCAATTATAGTTTTTAAGGTAATGAATTTATCAAAATGCTGACACTTATATGCAAACAAACAAGCAAGGGCTTATGCGTATCAAGACAGAACTTCAGTGTAAATTTTCTGTGTAAAATGTAGCAAAGTGCATACCTGTACTGTGTAGAAGTGTGCAACTTGTAGTAAAGAATATGGGGTAACACTTTATTTTACAGTGTCATTGTTACATATGTAACATGTTGTTACTATAGTAATAACAATAAATTATGCATAATAACATGCAACTAACCCTAAACCAACCCAAAGCCTAATCCTAACCCTATAGCAAGTACATGTAGTTACTTAATAATACTCAATACTTAAATATATAATTACTGTGTAACAAAGACACCTTAAAATAAAGTGTAACCGAATATGGTTCAAAAGTATAACTGAAAAAAAAAACTGTTACAGTGTTACCAACTTAAGCAGCACACACAGATTCCCAAACACCTGTATGTATTTGAGTTCACACGCACACACACACACAAACTGACCAAACCCCCTTGAGCTGCCAACTAACTCGAATGACAAATGTAAGACTGATAGTGTTCACAAACAGCAGCATACCAAGCGTGAATGGAGGAATGGACAGAGAGGTAAATGAAGGAGAGTGATCCCCTTTCCCACGTTTCATTAGAATAACTGTGCGTTCCTTTTTAAGTGAGAACAATGGCGGCCCATCGTTCATGGTAATGTATGCAGAAATGGGCTCCTCACATGGGCCCAGAAGCTTAAATATCTTTCCACCTATTGTACTACTGTAGACCACAGATCCATACTAAACCCTTACCCGACACTCTTTACCATGTAACATGAGTCAATGCTCATTTATATAGAGTTTGATTAATTAGACAAGTACAAAGCAATGGAATAGGAGAATGTATTAGCCATTGACATTATCGCCATTCATTCAAACAAAGTTTCAGCATTAAAACACTGCAAATTCTGCTACACTATTCCAGTCTGATTCTAATTCAGTGCTCCTTCACTGAAAGAGAGTTGTTGTAGGTAAAAACTTTGACCTCCATTCAAACCCTGACCTCTAATCAGACTTGTTTTGTGCTTGTTTTGAGTTAATCAACTTATTTAATCATGTGAGCTCTCAACAAGCAGATACAGCGCTGGTAAACAAAGCCTCCACAGTGCTATGCCAAGCCAACAACAGGACTCACGTACTTCAGATAATACAGTAGGCATTAATTAAAAACAAACTGACGCAAGGAGGAGGTTAAAACATGTGGGAAAGAGGAGGAGGAGGAGGAGAGGAGGCAGGAAAGAAGAAGCTGACAGTGAGTCGAGGGGGAGATGGGCGTTTTATTTGTGAGTGGACACAATGTGGCACAGGCTGGCCTATTTCTGAAAGACTTTGTGAGACTCAGCTGAGGAAAGCTGTACTACCGTAACATCTAATTACTGAACTTTTTAAAAAGACACCCTAAACATATGTACACACTGTCTACTACCACGCTTAAAGGGTTAGTTCAACCAAAACTGGAATTTCTGTCGTAAACGGCTTAGGAGTCTGACAGGGAAGAGAAAAAATTGTTGAATAAAGTCGTCATTTTTGTTTTGCTTTTGAGCACAAAAAGTAATCTCAGCACTTTATAACATTAAGGTTGAACCACTGTAGTTACGAGGACTATTTTAACGACGTCTTTACTACTTTTCTGGACCTTGAATATGGTAATTATGTTGTTTTCTCTTGGGGATCAGAAACCACTCAGATTTCATCAAAAATATCTTAATTTGTGTTCCAAAGATGAGTGAAGGTCTTACATGTTTAGAATGAAATGAGGGCGAGTAATTAATGACAGTAATTTCATTTTTGGGTGAACTAAGTTGACATTCTCATTTATGGTGCATTCATGTATTATATGGGGAAATGATAATATTTTAAAGCTTTTTGCGTTCGCTCGAAAAACTCTTTTGAGGAACACGATTTTTTCGAGACAACGCAGAAAGTTTTGTGAATGAATGCAGTTTTTTGGGAACAAGTGATAGAGATGGATCTCTATGTAAACTCTTCAATAGTGATCTATCGAGATTACAATTTGAGTCCATTGATCATCGAATGATTTTCACAAACTAAAACCAAAGTTTCAGCATTGAAACATAGACAGCACATGTGAGGTAAAAAGTTTTTATGAGGGAATACAAAAACATTAGAATATAATTTTTTCCTCTAAATGCAACAGATTATGTGGTCTTAAAAAATGGTGTAATGTTGGATTGGTTTAGATCTCCCTATTGAATTTTAAGCCATTTTGATTCTTTTAAGGAAACAGAATGAGATAAAGTAGTCAAGTTAGTCCAGGCTCTCTACCTTGTTGGTCCACATCATTTTGCTGGTGATGTCAGAGGTAAAGCTGTTTTTAGATGTTCTTTGTTGGCAGGCCATGCTGACCACAAACAGCTTGGTGCCAAAATGGAAAAATGGTAGAAGTACAGTGAGAGAGTTGAAAGTAGAGCATGCCTTGTATTTTCTCAACAAAAGACGCTGCAGAACTTCTTATTCCATTGAAGATGAATCTTAACAACTTGCATGGCAACAAGAGGTGGGCAGATTTTGATAAACGACATCTTCACTGTGAAAGGGTGTGATTCATAGAAATGGCATCAGAAAACCATGTGAAGCTCTATATTAACCCTTTTGTAGAATTCAATTATTACAATTTTTAATGTCTCAAATCTTTAACTGAGATCAAGTGGGCAAACATTTTTGATTCCAGCAACAGTAACAATTCTTTGGCTTTCACATCCACAGAGATATTAAACATGCATATGTAGAAAAAAATCGAAATAACAGGTCACTGTTTCTTTTTCCCCCTTGAACCTTGAGATTGTAAGAGCTGAATTTAATCAGTACCTTTTGTACTCATTTACTGTTATGAAAAGAAATTCATTGTGTGTAAATATTCACAGAACTACTGGTTCACTGAAATAAATAGTATATGAAACACTGAGTGCATGAATGGAGCACATCCTCCTTTGTTCATGGCCTTCTGCATTTACAGGTGAAATGAACAGTTACAAACAGACCCCCTGAACCACACACACACACACACACACACAGTTTGGATTGATTTTGTTTTTTCGTTTTCCAGTGAATCATTAAAGTACTTTCTCTGGCTGTTTATCAGTCTATTTCTGTCTGTTGGAACCAAAAACAAGCGCACAAACAAATACCGGAATACCACGTATTTCCAATATTGGCCAATTAATGTCTATTAAATTTACATCAAAATCTCTAATATCCTAAAATAGCCAATATGACATTGACATATTCTGCATACTTAGGATATATGTGTATACTCTTTCATATTGTATATTTTCAATGATTAGTTCACATCAGTATTAAAATTTCCTGATAATTTACTCACCCCCATGTCATCCAAGATGTTTATGTCTTTCTTTCTTCAGACAAGAACAAATTAAAGTCTGAGGAAAGCATTCCAGGATTTTTCACCATATAGTGGACTTCAACGGCTACCAATGGGTTGACGGCCCAAATTGCTGTTTCAGTGCAGCTTCAATGGGCTCAATCCCAGCCGAGGGTCTTATCTAACAAAATGATAAAATGAAAAAATAAAAATGTATATACTTTTTAACCTCAAATGCTCGTCTTGCACCACGCATTACGTAATCACATTGGAAAGGTCACGCGTGACATCGGCGGAAGTGCCAAGCAAGTGTTTACAAAGCAAACGTGCAAAGACTAACCCAATGTGCATACTATCCATCCTATCCGCCCTAAATAGTATTGAATAGTACTATAGTATGGATGGATAGTACGCACATTGAGAATCAAAATGGAAAGTCAAATGGACAAAAGTCCTTCCAAAAAAAAAAAAAGCTAAAATGAAGTTTGAAGTTTGAGGAGAAAATGAGTTTTTCGCCCTACTGCGGTACTTCCATGTGACCTTTCCAACGTGATTATCGCAGACCTGGTGCGAGATAAGCATTTGTGTTTAAAAAGTATATAAACATTTTTTTTATTTATTTTTTTTATAAATGACCGATTGTTTCACTGGATAAGACCTTTATTCCTCATCTGGGATTGTGTAGAGCCCTCTGAAGCTGCAATTTGGCCCTTCAACCCATTGGTAGCCGTTGAAATCCACTATATGAAGAAAAATCCTGGAATGTTTTCCTCAAAAGCTATACTTTCTTTTTGACTGAAGAAAGAAAGACATAAACATATTGGATGACATGGGGATGAGTAAATTATCAGGAAATTAATTCTGAATTATAGATCATTTTCAATGCACACAGCATAGGCAGTCCAGTATGAAGTACGCTACAGTTCTAAACAAGGCTTTCATCTTCACGGCAGGCAAAAAGAAATCATGTTTCCCATGACACTTTTGTCTTGGTTTTGCTAAATCATTAGCCTCAGTAGGATGCCAAACTGTTATGTACTAAAAGCACCCTTGTGGGAGGAGGTATCGCACTTTCATTGAGTTTTAGAAATTAATTAGTGTTGATCTTACAAGCTGTAGGAATAACAAATGAAAGCAAGAGGACTGCCGATCCTTGAGTGACAGCCTCGTGAGAAAACATAAATCGCCAACTGCAAATACAAAAGCACAATCGCTTTCCTCAACAAACAAGACAGCTTCACTCAAAATGATCCTACAGTGCTGCTTATCACCGATATCCAGCAACACCAGACACAATAGATAGGATGCCTGACTCAGACAAGTCTCTCACAAAACTGAGATCAGATCTATTTTCTCCATGCCCGTCACAGTAATGGACATGACATGGACACTAGCATATGTAACGAAATGAAGTTCCACTCGAACTAAACTGTACCAACACAAGGAATGCAAATGTCTTTTTCAGCAGGTGATTTAATTTGAAGTGAAATAAAATCGACCCAAATGTACCTGCTAATCGGATATATTCAGACCGATGAATCATACGTCCTTGAGCAAGGGTATGTGAACAAGCAGACAGCCATGGAGGAGTGATGAATTGACATGGCTGTAAGGAAGCATTGGAACTACACAAACACACACACACACACAACTCAACACCAGCTGTAGGGCATGTTCTGACAAAATTGGACAGAATATCTATCTCTATCTATCTCTCTCTCTATCTATCCATCTATCTATTTAAGAGCTAGTAACATAAGTTCTTATGCTTTTCACAAAAGTAACTCAAGTGTTTTCAAATCAAATGTCAGTGCTATCCTCTGACAGAAAATCTTCTTGATTTGTTGGCCCACTCAGACACGCTTTTACTGGATTACCCCTTATTCACTTAAGATTTACTCTCACCCAAATACTACAGCAGCCACAAACAAATTACAGATAAATCCAATAAGACACTGAGAAACCACCCAAAGCTCTGAAACAATACAAAGTACCTTAAACAGGATATTTGGTTAAGACACAACCTGCTGTATGGACTCATCCTGGGAGAGATTAGATGTTTTTAGAGAGGTGCTCTATTAAATAGAAAGAATGGAGGACTAATAGCGTCAAAAAAAGAAGGAATATATTATTAATTCAAAAACAAAAAATACATATAAATCAATCCTTAAAATGGCTTTACAATGTAGCTTAATTGACTTATTAAATTGCATTTTTTGTATCTGTAAGTTCATTTATCTATGCCAATTATGTGGTAAACATTTTTGACTTTAAGGCTCCCTGCTAATGGCCACAACATTGTTTGAAATACCATAAGTAGGCTAAAATATTTCCTGTAATTCTGCTGACAACGCTGCTTGTTGGAAACTTTTTTTAGTAACAGAAAATTATTGATTAAAAGGTGCTGTAAGCAATTTCAGAGAAACGCTGTAGAACGGGAATCAGTCCAGCAGCACAACACGCTTATGCAAAACATTAGATAATTGGTAATATTAAATAAATTTCAGAACAAAATGTTCTTTTAAGGGAATAAACTGTTCTGGTTCACAGAATTATGAGATAAAAAAATCATAATCATCACCTGAAAAGTCATAATGACGAAAAAGTTGAAATGAAGAGAAAAGTCGTAATTATGACAAAATTTTACACCTTTTATTTCATAATTTTAACTTTTAATCTCATTATGACTAGTATCTGATGATTTATAACATAAAATGTAATAAATCTGTTTTTATTTAATAAATTGATCTAAACAGAATTGATATTATTTTCATCACTAAAATATTTTTTTTTTGACTAGATACTTTACTGCTTTCAAAACATTACATAATTGGCGTTTTTAATTATTATATTATGATAGATAGGTACTTAACACAAAAAATAGACATCCATTCCAGAAATTCCTCTAAAATGGAAAAGTCATGGCAAGACAATATGCTGATTTTTAATAATGTTTGCATTTTTTACATGGTTGAATTGTGTTGGTTATCAGCTTGGGATACCTGTACAGCTATTTCTAATTTCCAGTGGTTTTTAAACAATCTTTCAACAGTAACACATAAAAGTTAACTGAGAAAAAGATAAATAAATCATATTGCTCAATGGCCCCAGCAACAGTCATTCTTCATTAGAAGGGGCAATGCAATAGCCGTGTTTCAGGCAATACAGTAGCTCCTCAAGTGCCTTCTGCTCTGAAAACTCATGTATGATCATGTATTAGATATAGAACAGATCAAGTGAGGGACGGGAAGAATAAGGAGGGCTCACTACTGCTATAGTTAAAAACACCACAGCCGGTTCCCTCGAGAGAACCTCCCACTTGAACGAAACGTGAAAGACTAAGAGATGGAGAGAGGGAGGAAGTGTTAAAGAGTAATGACTCTCCATTATCACAAACTCCGACCCCTCTCATGGGCGTTGCACCATGCAATCTGACAATAACTAAAGTGCTGAGGGCGGAAGGTCCAGTATTCCTGACCACTGCAGGATTTCTGGGTGACTGCAGGCACATCATTACTACACAAGCACCAGGGTGCCATGTGAACACCTGGGAGACAGAACGTAGTCATGGGCAGGCTGCTATAGAGATTGAGTCAATGAATGAGATTCATCAATACATTTTCACTCTAGACGGGGTGGAACCTATTCCTGCATTTCCTGAGGCTATAGAGTCTGCTCAATTCCCAAGAGATATATCATACACTACAGTTGGTCCGGCGATTCCCATAAACAAACACTGCAGTAGGTTCACTGCAAATAAACATAAAGTAGACTATATATTTTCTGAAGAAATTGTGAGACACGCTTACACATACTCAATGCCATGACGCTAGAATGTTCTTATGGGGTTGGTAATGTGTTCTGAATCCTAGGGCATTGGTGACTGATATGGGTGTTCTGGGTCATTTCTAGGAGGTTGCTAACTCAAGTAGCTACTTCAATATAAGTATATATGTATATATAAATTCTGCACTCTAAAAAATAAAGTTTCCAAAAGAGGTTCCCTTTCAAGGGAACTCGTGCTGCGTCGAGAGTTTGACGCAGCGCGAGTTCCCTCTTCAGGGAACTAAGGTTACAGTCGTAACCGAGACGTTTTCACAGTGATGCCATAGAAAAACCAAACATAACTTAACATAAATAGACAGAATTATGACAAAGTTGAAATTATGAGATAAAAATTAGTAGTTACAAAATAACAATTGAAAAGCAAGGCAAAATATTTCACTTTTATGACTTTAAATTTTATTGTTAATTATAACTTTTTATCTCAATTTCAACTTTATCTCATTATGACTTTAGTTGAAATTATGAGATAAATGTCATAGTTATGACATAAAACATCATAATTATGACAATTTTTTTTATTTTTTTTAAACATTATGTCTTAGTGTCTCATAATTCCAAAAATAATGCTTTGGTAAATCATAATTATGACATAAAAAGTAATAATTCTGACTTAGTATCTCAGAACTTTGATAGTTTATGTCATAAAAAGTCATAATTATGAAATAAAATATATTTTCGTCATGATCTTTTCATTTTATATACCACAGTTTTGACTTTGAAAATGATTAAGACATAATTATGATTTAGTGTCTCAGAATTTAGACATTTTTTGCCATAATTATGACTTTTCATGTCAAAATTGTTTTACCAAAGCAAATTCTGACATAATTCTCATTTTTGGGTGAACTATCACTTTAATACAATGACTCAATTTATCATAATTACACACAAAAGACATTTGACACTTGTCACCACCTACTGATTTAATAATGTAAATATAACCAGCAGAAAGGACCAGTAAATTGATCTGAAAAGATCTTTTTGGACATTGAGTCATTGAGATAAATCAAAATTCCCACAACTAGTTGAGTCCAGTTACTTAAAGAAACTGCACACCTCTTTTTTTTTTTTTTTAAATTGCCACATTATTTGAGCAACCCCGAATGTACACAGTACAAAGGGCTCAGGACAAGACGTAGTCCTTTTCTTTTTCTTCAGCCTGGTGAAACAGAACTAAACTCATGTCAAACTTAAGTGACTAGTTTTATAGATGCCACAACCACACTTGTATGATGTCATGCTTTCCGGTTGCCGTGGTGCCGGCTCCATCACAAGTCTTTTCCAATCTTAAATAACGCTTTCTAGTTAAAGTTGCCAACCCCCATGAGTATCAGAAAATGTGTACTTGCCATCTATGCAATGTCACATCCCATTTATACAGACCCCTTGGCGTGGTTTAAACTAGCATATGGCCTACTGCTGGCCTTAAACGGTTCATGAAAGTGGCAGGTCAGGCAGTGGGTGGAGCCAGGAACATGAAAAACAGAGTCCAGGGTCAATGAATACAGGAAACAGGAAAGAAAATGACCAGAAGCATTGCAAATTAACACATCAATTCAGATGCATGATTATAATTACATCTTCTAATCTGAAATTAAATTTACAATTATAACTGGCGGCTGAGAGATGATAATTTATGTCAACCTCATATCATCCTACCCCAAGGGAATGAATGAAACATAAATACAATAATGTGCAGTGCCATAATTACGATATTGTATCAAAACTACATTTAAAGGTCGCATTGCAGCATTTCAAAGTAATATGAAAAATGATTTCGCCAAACGGTCTAGCTGATAACTCAAAACCCAGACATCAGAAAGTTGGCCAGGTCATCCCAGGAGGCTGTGTAAATGTGTGTGTGTGTGTGTTTCACAACCTGTTATTTCACAGATGAATGCTACAGACATCTCATCTTAGGGTACTTACCTAGGCATCTGACCACACCGACCACAGTTTTGTGTCTGCCCTACTACTGTGTCCAATGAATATCAAGTAGGCCCCTGCTACTGCTCTTGAGAAAGAAAAATATTACATGAAACGCTTCAGCAAAAATTCTAACTTTTTTAACTACGAGTATGTATGAAATCATGGATCCTATCTATATCACACACACATTTATGTATGGGTATGTATATTATATATCTATTTATATCTATATCTATCTCTCTCTCTCTATATATATATAATATATAAATATATATATATATATATATATATAAAATATATAATATATAATATATATATATATATATATTAATATATATATTAGAGAGAGAGAGATGGACATTAAGGGGTTAGTTCAGCCAAAAATGCAAATTAAAATAGTCTGGTTCAGTGTTTGCTGTAGGCTAGTCCTGCAGCGCACTATCAGAGTTCCTCTGAAACCCTCCACCTCCCCCAGCACCACCTGCCAAATCTGCTGTGGGATTTATGTTTATTTATGCAGTAGCAGCAACATTTCTTACATGGTATGCTTACAGCAGCATGTCCGTGTGTCTATTAGCAGTAGCAAATCCATACTTGCTCTGGAGAAGCAGGCAGCAGCAGCAATAATAGTTAAAAAAACAAACATGAAAAATCCATGTCTTACAACTACTAAATAAATGTTTGGATGTCAAATTGAAAATAAAACAGTGGAAGGCATAATTTAGACACATAAAAAGCACTACTACTTCCCACTATTAGGCCAAAGGGTTTGGATATTATTTTAGGTTTTGTATAAAGTGTGCTTGTTTTTTTTCTGTACAAATGATACAGCACATCCTTGACCCTCTGTAAAGCTGAACAAGCATTGCTCTGTCGAGGGCAAACGGGGAGGTGACGGCTGGTGAATTAAAATGTGCGACTTGAAATTGAGTGCTGTAACTGAAAGTGCTTCATATAAGTTATTGATCTCTTGATTTTGTTGTGTCTACAGCAAAATTCAAAAGTCATGGCAATGAAACAAGGTGGCAATGTCAAATGTCTCCTCCTTTTTAAATGTAGGGTTTCTAACTTTGATCTCAATGTTCAGCGATAATCATCCAAGTCCAAAACTTTACAATAGCATGGTGTCAACAGCAGTGGGCAGCTGATTAAATACAATCATCTAATCATGTATGAAGGATGTCCACTTTGGAAACCTGCTTCCACCTCAGTTGAGGAAAAATATGATTCTGTAATTCATAATAATGAGAATTTTAATCTAATAATGTAAAAATATAATAACTACTGACTTAGAAACTATGACTTAACATCTCATAATGAGAAACTTTCTCATAATAATAACAACTTAGTTTCTCATTATTATGAGATGTTGTCTGAAAATAATAAGATGATCATTATTATGAGACGTTAACTAATCATCATTTTGAGAAAGTGTTTCATTATGAGAACTTTTCTGAAAATAATGAGATGTAAAGCCATATTTATGAGAAAGTTTCTCATTTTGAGATGATAAATCATTATTATGAGAAAGGTCCTCATTATTATGATACACTAAGTCATTATTTCTAGGAGGTTTTTTGTTATTATTATGAATTATACAAAATAATATATTTTACTCAACAAAAAAGGTAATGTTTACCAAATTCTATACATTATTACTGTTTTGTTCAGCTTTCTAACAGCATATACTGGTTGGAAGCCAAGGGATTCATCTTGATCAGTATTTTTTGTTGTTATTGTTAAAAATTTTAACTTTAAGAACAAAAAATATTTCAGGAAAGGATCTCTTCCATGGGATAATCATATTTGAGGATCCTTTGACCAAACATTTCTATGGAACCCCGTTTCCGCCACTGAGATTTTTTATCTCACAATTCTGACTTTTTTTGTCACAGAATTGTGAGAGATAAAGTCAGAATTGCGAGTTATAAAGTAACAATTGCGAGATATAAAGTCACAATTGTGAGATATAAAGTTAGAATTCTGACTTTTTTTTATATCTCGTAATTCTGACTTTATAACTCGCAACTCTGACTTTATATCTCGCAACTCTGACTTTATCTCGCAACTCTGACTTTATATCTCGCAACTCTGACTTTATATCTCGCAACTCTGACTTTATCTCGCAATCGTGACTTTATAACTCGCAACTCTGACTTTATATCTCGCAACTCTGACTTTATATCTCGCAACTCTGACTTTATATCTTGCAACTCTGACTTTATATCTCACAACTCTGACTTTATCTCGCAATCGTGACTTTATATCTCGCAACTCTGACTTTATATCTCGCAACTCTGACTTTATCTCGCAACTCTGACTTTATCTCTCGCAATTCTAACTTTATATCTCGCAATTCTGACTTTATATCTCGCAATTCTGACTTTACATCTCACAATTCTGACTTTATATCTCACAATTCTGACTTTATATCTCACAATTCTGTGAAAAAAGTCAGAATTGTGAGATTAATAATCTTTTTTTTTTTTCAGTGGCGGAAACGGGCTTCCATACATTTCTAAACCCCTGTTCTAGAAGACATTTACTATAGTTGGTTTTTAAAACGCAAATTCAACATGTCAAAGGAAAGGAATGCCACACACACCTCCTAAACCAGTAATCTTAAAGAAGCTAAAATGATTACAATTATGGGTCTGTTACTAAACAGAAAGAATAAGGCACTTTGTTTAACTAAACTGGCATCATTCATGACAGTGTGATTGTGAGGTTCAGATACAGGCCTTTTGGGAAAATAGTAATGTCATGATGTATTTCAGAACAGTGGCACACCCACAAAGACCAGATTTCAGCCTGATAACACAAACTAAACTGAAGAATAACGGAAAGATAAACCTTCATTGTCAACAAAAAAAAGCTCAATTTAGGCAAACACAGCAAGAAGTTTACAAACATTAAATAGAATATGGTATGCAGCGCGATGACGTTGTAAACGTGAAGATGACGTAATATCATAACCAGGACGCGCTACGATGGACACGCCCCTTTCCAGAAACACCAACTCCGCTTCTATAGCAACAAACTAACAACTTTCACGCGCGAGTTTGCGCAGTTGTGAAACTTTGTGAAACAGCACTAGTACTTTCATCTTATGTTACAATTGGATGCAAATTTATACAAACAAAAGTTCAAACAGGTGTAACCTTTATTGTTTCTGCCAAAATCTCATTATTTTTACAATAAAAGTGTGATAACGTGATGTTAGTCAACACTCTCAGCTTGTCTTAGCTTTATTTATTTATTAAATATATATATTTTTTGCTTATTTATTTATTTGAACAAAATTAGAAAGTGATAGATAAGATAGTAAAGTTAAACTTACCTTGTTTGACACACTTTAGTCGGACAGGGTCTTTGCAGTGCCTGACCACAGCCCACACATCCCTGATGGTCAGTCCAGCCACTGGAGTGTCATTCACCTCCAGAAGTAATTCGTCCTGGAGCAGTTTGCCCCTGTCCGGTTTCACCTCTCCAATAACGGGGAACTGTCCATTCTCCGCGCCTCCCTGCAGCTTGAACCCAAGATCACCACTCGGACCCCTGGACAACACTATCTCGTGAACTCTGTTAGTCCAGTGACTTTTCTTCTTCAGGCTTTTGGACATGTTTGGAGTTGTTAATGTGACAGAAGAACAGCCATGAAAGAGCGTAATCCGTCCAGTCGGTAAAGTTGCACGATCAGTGTTTGTGGATGGGAAGAGTCTCCATATCAGCAGCAGATCCACAGCAGCCTCTTAAAACTGCTACACTCACTGTAACAGTGATGTCCGATTCGCGAATGAGCCGTTCTTTTGAACCGGTTCTTTTTATGATTCGTCCGAACCAACTCGGGAAGCGTTTGTGAATCACCAGGCTATATGGTCGACTTTAGGAGTAAAATTGTAATGTAAACGACATGATAGAAGCGTAACTTCTTAAGTAACGTAAACAAAACACAGCGAATAAACATTAGAATGTCATTAAACACGCTCAAAAACAATTAGCAAAATGCTGCGTGCTACATACCAAAGTGACTACTAGCATAATTTGGTAAATTGTTTCACTTGACACTTTCTACACTTCAAAATGCCACAACGAGTTTTCTACAAACAACTTTAGGCGACAATTCAAATGAATCAGTGAGTCTAGTCATTGAAACGAACCGTCCGCTCGAATCGATTCGCTTATATGAATCGGACTTCATAACGCTGCTCTGTAAGTGAGTCCAAATTGCTCGGGAAACTGAGCCGGATGTGATGTGAGGAGGAGGAGAGAAGAGACGCTTCCCGCTAGAGAAGAGTAGAGAAAAGAAAGGAAAAGAAGGGAGAAAGAAAGTAACGGAACTTTCATCATTTCGTCAGCCCGGAGCGGTTTTTCCATTATAAACGACTGCTGTGCCTCCTCCTGGAGAAAATGCTAAATGAAACTCAGTTTGGGAGAAAGTTATAGAATTATTTTCTGCAACTGCTGTATTCAGAAAGATCACAATTTTTAGATAAGAGACACTTTAATATAACTTTACTTTTTCACAAACACAGTATATTAATGACAATATGAACCAAAGTTCTATTACATTTCTGTTTATTTTAATAGCATAAGCAATGGTTTGTTTTCAATTATGTAATTAATGTTTCTTTAAAGTTATTAAAATTATTTTAAACTGTGCCATACAAAATCCTATAACAATTTGTTATTATTATTCAATAAAAAATGTGTGCTTAGTTGACACAATTCTGTACTCATACTCTCATATCCTTTTCTTTTCTGCGTGGAGTATAAAATTACATATTTAATAGAATGTTTAGTGGAAAGTTTGGATTCGCTGTGAAAAAATTGGTAATCCTGCATACACAGTGGCAATTACTGTATAGCATTTTTTTTCTCCTTTTTTGTTTTGCTGTCACTATTTTTGTTATGCTGTAAAAAAAAACTGTTAATCAAAAGAATTGGTGGACATTTTACATGTAAACATTATGTATACACATCTACAATTAAAAAAAAAAGGTAATTGTAACTCATATCATGGCAGTAGAGCTATTTTAATCTTGCGCCGTACAATTCTTATTAGAGGACCAGCTTTTCCAGTAGATTAGTTACAGAGCAACACAGCATCATTTTATGATGAGGTTGAAACCAAGCCAAATGAGTTTTAAGTTATTATTTGTTTTGTTATAATCCATCATCACACAAAACACATGCTTTCAAGTCAGCACTTTGTCTTCCAAGACAGTTCCCCTGAGTTGCTTTGGAAATATTATTATGGGATATTTAACTCCATGCTGGGAAAACTTCCTATTATCTGTTAAAGAGCCAAGATTGTCTTTTCACTGATATCTGCATGTATTCTCAGACTTTATTTCATTAAATATTAGAAATCGCGCTGAAATTTTACCAAGGGGAATGCTGGTGTACAAGCTTAAATGGATCCTTTTTGCTCAGACGAATACATTAGGATGATGTTGAGATAACTTTAGGTAACGTTTAGGGGAAATAACAAGGGCCAGTGCTGTGACCTTTGCTCCCTGAGACAGAGGAGCAGCTCTCTGCATTCCACAGATGGGAGTATCTGAGTGATGAGTGAGAGTGGGAGACAAACAGACGGAGAGAGGGAGAAGGCGAGAAAGAGGAGGGTGTTTTGACAAGGCAAGAAGAATTGTTTGGCAGGAGGTTTTTAACAAGTTTAGGAATTCCCTGAGCATGGCAAAAGGATATTGAGGAGTTGGTGCTTTTTAAATTGATGTTACGTCCAGTCCAGAGTTCAGCCACATAAAAGACACATAAACAGTTTAGTGGATCACATGAGTAAGAGGCCATTCACAGAGAACACTATTTTGTGTTTAAAAATGCAAGATGCAGGCCAGTGAAACAAAGAGACATGGTGGTTTGTTGTGTTCGGAACAACTTGAAAGTCCAGGAGTATGTGATCCTCAGTAGTTTTCTCTGTAACTGTTTATAAAGTGGATGATGCCTACAGCAATCTGTTAAATCTGTTTAGATTTCAAAGATGAGTAGTGTATTCCAGCGCTGTGTTTTTAGAATGACATGTCTGAGACGCAGCCCAAAAATGAAAATTCTGTCCTTAATTACTCACCCTCATGTCATTCCAAACTGTTAAGACTTTCGTTCATCTTCGGAATGCAAATGAAGAGGTTTTTTTTTTGATGAAATCTGAGAGCTTTCTGTCCCTCCATAGACAAGCCTACGCAGTTGCAACTTTGATGCTTCAAAAAGTTCATAAGGAGATCGTAAAAATAATCCGTATGGATTGAGAAGTTTAGTCCAAATTGTCTGAAGCGTCTCGATCGCTTTTTATATCTGATCAGAAAAACATAAAGAGAAGCTGAACTGAACGTGATTGACGCAGAGTCGAGTCTCTTCAGAAAATTTGAACTAAACCATACGATTCAAATGGGTTAGTTTTCCGATCTCTTTATGAATATTTTAAAGCATCAAAGTTGCAATTGTGTAGGCCAGTAATTCTTAAATAAGTGGTCCGCCATCGCCACCTAGTGGTCCGCGAAAAGATGAACTAAACTAGGCAAGCTCTTAACCCGCACCGGATTGCGGTCGGGGGGGTTGACGTCAGTGTGTTTTTATAACGAAAAAATGGAACGTATCATTGCATTTGTGTTTGAATAATTAGTTTTTGATAAGAAACAGTTGCATATTAAACTTAAATTTAGTTTATCCTTCCTATTTTGTTGTTTTTGGGGGGCGTGTTAGAGTGGGATTCTGTTAGGTGGTCCTCAGACAAAAATTGGAAGATAAAGTGGTTCTTGGGCTGAAAAAGTTTGAGAAACACTGGTGTAGACTGTCTATGGAGGGACAGAAAGCTCTCAGATTTCATCAAAAAGATCTTCATTTCTTCAGTCTTATGAGTTTGGAATGACATGAGGTTGAGTAATCAATGACAGAATTTTCATTTTTGGGTGAACTAACCCTTTAATTTTGAATATCAACTTATATTTCAAACATCCATTTTCGAAAATATTACCCCATGTGTTTCTCCAATCAACACTCAGTAGTTGTGTTTGGTATTTGAATGAATCAGTGCTTTCGAATCGGTTGAGTGATTAATTCAATGATTTGCTCGTATCACATTTGTTGCCCCCTGTAGAAAGGCTATGTTCACTGTGTTATGGGGCAGTCACACGACACTTTTCATTTCAGTGACTTCCACTCATACACATGCAAATGCACGAGACAAGAAACGCAAGCTAATGCATGTGAATATAGCCACGTTCCACGTTCAAGTTTGGTGGACTCTTTTCTCTGAAATTGTATAAGTCATGAAAAATAGAAGGTTGATACTTCATGGCGTGTCCCCTTAGCTGAATTAAAAGCAAACTTTAAATTTTCAGGATTTTAGCATTGTAACACAATGGAATAGATTGCTTATATTTAGATATTTGCTTATATTGCTTATATTTATATTTAGAATTATGAATTATGCTTACAAATACACAGCTCAGATACGTCAGTTTACAACCATTGGAGTGTACATAGAAATTTTGCATGCCCAAAGTCAAGTGTGACTGCAGCTTCAGAGTTTGAGACTGACAACCACAATAATGTAATGCTGCGTTCCACTTACCTCGGAAGAGTGATATAGGAGCTGGGAATGGTGTCGCACCTGAGTTGACCCCGTTCCAGTAAACAGGCAAGAAAACTAAGATGGACCCATCCAGGCAAACCTTTGTTGTGCTTGCTCTTTTGGAATACAAACACATAAAAAAGTGGTATTTTGCACAGATAATGCTGAAGTAGCATGTCCACAAATAGAGGTTGGATAGTATTGTGTGCACCACTGAGTTTGTTGAGACACAGACAAACAGAAGTGTAAACAAACAATACATAACTACTGTTCACTTCGTCGATCTGCTGAGCAGCCATATTGGATTCTGAAGTCAAGGTTGTTGCGCTTCAGCCGAGTTTCCCAGTCACAACTCCGACTTGAGCAGGCATTCCAGTTAAAACTAGGAACTAGGAATTTCCCACTACTGAGGGCAATTGGAATGCCCCATAAGTTTGGAAATCCCTGAAATCCCTAAGTATGAGCAGTTTGCAGTTCTGTTCAGGTCAGGGCTTTGTCTTTGTACATGTACTCTCACTTTTCTCTAAAAGCTCTGTTGGTGTGTGTTCCAAATCTGGTTCATGTTCACACCCACACTCTCATGCTTTCATCCAACAGAAAAGTGCTCCCAGAAATGAGACGCTCCATCCCTGCTGGTACATCAGAGAGCAGGTGGCCTTCCTAAACAGGACAATCGAGTCAGAGATCCAAAAACTGGAGGAAGCAATCTCTCGCTCCTACAATGCACTCCACCAGATGGGAGCACATTGGTCCTGACAGTGATGTCGCCGTGGGGACTGCAACATATTGCTAGGCAACATGATCTAATGATTATGACAGGCGTAATTTCCAGCCAATTTAAAGCCATGCAGGAATAAAGAGGCAGTGCCTGATGGCTTTAACGGGACAAGGAAGGGACGCAGAGGAGCTGTTAATGGCTGCTGCGTGTCATTTGGGATGGCAATATTCAGAGTAGCGTGAAACAAGGACCTCAGTTGGTTTCTGCACTCCGTTGAGCATTTATTAGTGGATTTTGCAAAGGCAAACATATTTTAATAAACACCTAAGTTACCTTAGGTGTTAAACTTAACTCAGTAAGAACACTTTAGTATAGTAAGGCCATGGCAACTAACAACTACTAACGACTAACACATTCCCACAAACAAGCACCGCTTGCATTGAAAAAATCTAGTTTACTACTCCACTGAAAAACAGAAATGTGTAAGTAAAAGTGTACCATTATATTTAAATTGGAGTAGAAGGACAAAACCTGCAAGAGGTCAAGATGCTTGTGCTTGTAACCAAAATATCACCAAAATATCATCTGTATGTTAAGTTACATTTAAAACATTTTTAAATTCTAAGCTTTTAAGAGAGTCACTCCTCACCTCTCTTCCTGTAAAGCTCTCTAACTGAGTCCAAGGCTGGAGTGTCGGAAAGAAAAACGGAGTAAGTTACTTACATGCATCCATCATGAACATGACAGCTGCGACATGATGGACTTCAAACGAAATCACCTGTGACGGAGCATACTGTATGTGTCAAACAAGGTTACTGGAACAGAGCCACCATCCTACTGTCACAGAGTTTCACAAGAGTTAAAACTTGTTAAGGATCTGATTGGGGATTTTCGGAAGTAGTCAAACAATAATTTTATATTAAAACTATTTTGCCAAGGGTTAACTAATTACAAATTAGATATGTTATTGCAATATTACTATTTATTATTTACACACCCTCATGTTATTCTAAATCTTATTACAAATAAGAGTGTCCACTGTAAAGAAAAGGACATTTTAATAAAAATCTATATGTTTTAGTTGTGTATCTTTGTATTCAAGTTCGTTTCATATGGTTTTTAAAAACGTTTTTACCATTTTCAAAATAAATAAAAAAATAAATAAAACCAAATTATTTAAAAAATGTCATTTTATTTTGCAGTATTTGTAAAGCTAAAAAGTAATTTTTCACAAATATCATGAATTATTAATTCATAGATAATATATACTTTTTTCGGAAGGACTTTTTTTTTTTTTTTTTTTTTAAACAGTTTAAAAGATTATGCCAAACTACTTAATAAGGTTTTCTTTTCAAGAATTTCTTTCTTTTAGTTAAGCTTCTTTCTACAATATCGGGACAGTTGTACCATCCTGACATCTTTGACTTCATGCCCTGCAAAAAAATAAATTCAAAATTAATTTCATTTAGAAATTAAAAAGAACTTCCTTGCTACAATTTTCCATACACTGAAAGTGCATGCTGAAAAATGATGTTGAGCTGCAAAAATAGTTTTCTGAAGCTTACAATGAAGAAATAAACTGAAATTTAGGTTGATTTTGATGAAACCTTGCCATCCATAAAAACTCTCAAATCTTATTTATAAATTTTGGTGTTTACCTCACACAAATTTATCATAAGACTCCAGAAGACTTGTAATATATTCCACAACTTTTTATTATGACATTTATGGTACTTTCTGTAACTTCTAAATGGAATGACATGAGTAAATGTTTTTTTTTTAGGTGAACTGTAGAGAGCTTTGAATTTAATTTGCATTACTGCAACTTAAAAAGTATGTGCAAAAGAATCACCTATCAAAATGTGCAATATTTAGAACAGCAGGAGTTGGTGCCTGCAAGGCTAGGAGAAAAACGACAATCATGTGCCATTTCTATGAAGCACTTCTAAAGCCATCACTGTCCTGCAGTGCTCTGTATAGATGTTAACAGGGTGCTTAATGCTCTGAATTCTCAGAATCTGTCTTGCCTTTACATGAAACGAACCCATAATATCACACACTTTGGACTGAGGATGTTATGTAACCCTCCCACTTCAGATGCTGGCCTCCATTCTTTATGTAATGAGGCAGGCTGCAAAAGGCACAGCTAAAACACTTCAAAGCTCACTGACAGATGTACGGTTTTAAGAGATTGACTCCTTTTTGCAGCATTCACACGCTGAACAAGCCTTGTCGTGGGCAATTTAGTCAAAGTCAGCTGGTCTTGCAGTTCTTGGAGAGGTTTCTCCAATCATGTGTGTGGATTCATCAGGAGTTTGATGGGTAATTCCATGAAAACCTCCTTGAAAGTGTGAATTGTGGTCAAGGAGGGCCATAATAATAGCTGTTAGCGTAGCTTTTTGGGTTCATATGGTGTATGTCATCTACCATCAAGTAAATAGCCACGCTATGTTTTGCTAGCAAATCAATGACATAAAGCTCATTTTTGCCTGGATCAATCAATTAAGCTAAAATACATTCCAAATGCAGTTCAATGAATTGAATACATCTCTTCTATTATTGACACGTTTTTGGTAATTATATAATTAATTAACAAATTTTTGAAAAGAACATCCAATTAAGCACTTTGGCATAATATTTGATTGTAATTTATTCACACAAAAAAATAAATATTAGAAATATTTCGTAACAATAAATCTTAGTCTTCAAGACTAAGAGACTAAGACCCCCTTGTTGGGGTCAGTTTTAAATTATTCGATTACTTTTTATGACAAAGTAGTCATTAGTTTGGCCTGTAAAATGACGTAAACTGACACATTTTAAGTAATCTGAAATGTTTCATTGAGTTTTATGAACTTGTTTCTTTTAATTTAGACAAACCTAAATTTAAGTGAAACTGGGCTGGGATTTCTATTTCCCAGCATGCTTTACCATGGCACTCGAAAGGGAGTGTAAATGCTAAAATTAAGTGTTGTGTAATGTTTTTTTGGGCAACACTAATGTTAAGTGGGAGATTTAGTACTGTTCATGTTACGAGACGTGCAGCCAGGGAGCAGAGACAACGTCGTAATACTAATAAAGTCTTTTAATGAACATGCAGGGGAAAACAGAGAACCAAACACGTTATTGCAGAAACGAGAACGGACAAGGACTGAGGGAAAACACAGGGGTTATATACAAGAGCAAACACAGGGAGAAACAAGGTAATTAATAAGACACAGTTGATGATGAAACAAACAAGTTGCGGGAAAAACAAACAAAACAAAGAGCACATGTGAGACATGACAACAAAACAGTCCGAAACAGAAGCCTAAGAGAGTACCAACAGGGAGGGGGGGCGGGCACCCTGGAGGTTGTGGACCGGAGCAGGCAGGTCAGGTGACCTCCAGGGTGTATCTGGGATCTCCGGTGGCCAGGGCGGAGTCAAGGTGAAGCCGGGAGCTCTGGTGGGCAGGGCGAAGTCCAAGGCGGAGTCGAGGGTGAAGCCAAGGGTGGTGACCAGGGCATGGCCAGGCTCTCAGGCGACCAGGGCGGAATCAAGGGTGATGGCCAGGTTGGAGTCAAGGGTGGCGTGGCCCCCGTGGCCCCTGTCTCCATACCCCATCTGGACAATGATTCGGGTCGCTCAGGGAGCTCTGGAGATGATTCGGGTCGCTCAGGGAGTTCTGGAGGGGATTCGTGGAGCTCTGGAGAGGATTCATGGAGCTCTGGAGAGGATTCATAGAGCTCAGGAGATTCAGAGAGCGCTGGAGATTCAGGGAGCGCTGGAGCAGATTCAGGGAGAACTGGAGCTGCAGAGACCGGTAAGGAGACGGACTTCAGCACTGCCCTCACCGATTGGAATGCGGTATCCATAATCTTAGTTCCCAACACAACGCTGACAGTCCCGCCCACTGCTACGGGGAAGTGTGGGCAGGCAAACAGGGTCGGCTCCATAGGAGGGGTATGTGAGGGAAATCGGTAAGAGGTGAGCTGGCGTGGTGATGTGTGTCTCAGATGGGGCTGGACAAGGAACACACTCCTCTACCTCAAAATCAGATCCGTTTAAATGGAGAATCAAATTAATCTACTCGACGAGAGAGAAATCACACAAAGGTTTAATGCAATGATATTCGCATCCAGTCCTATCTGAAACGCCACATTAAGAATGGCGTCTGGCCAGTTCACCTGATGAGAGAGCTCGATAAACTCCCCCACATACCTCTCCAAAACGCTGCCGAATTCCCCAAAGACGATCTTCCGCCTGCATCTTCAATCAGTTTTAGGTCCGTTCTTCTGTTGCAAGACGTGCAGCCAGGGAAGTGCAGAGACAACGTAGTAATACTAATAAAGTCTTTTAATGAACATGCAGGGGAAAACAGAGAACCAAACACATCATTGCACAAACGAGAACGGACAAGGACTGAGGGAAAACACAGGGGTTATATACAAGAGCAAACACAGGGAGAAACAAGGTAATTAACAAGACACAGTTGATGATGAAACAAACAAGTGGCGGGAAAAAAACAAAACAAAGAGCACATGTGAGACATGACAACAAAACAGTCCGAAACAGAAACACATGTAACAGTTTAATGTTTAGCTATGCTAATTTAAAAGAGTGTCTGTTATGTTGGGTTTTTGGGGGGGGTTACCGTCATGGTGACAGAGCATGAGCTTAGTTTGTGAACAGCTATATGCTATGCTAATGCTAGCAAATCATTGTGTTACCCATTAGCAAGTTGGCATTTACTGAAACAGCTAATTAAAGCCAATCAAGTTTCCACTACTAAAATATTTAAGTTGAGATTACATGATAATTTTAGTTAAATGGATGAGTTAGTTCACTGAAATATTTCAAGTTAAGAGAAATTCAAATGTACAAGTACAAAATAAAAGTCTGCAAGTTTTGCTAACTTAAAGTTTGAATTTCTTAACTTAAAATTTTTGATGCAACTGATTACCTCTTTTTTCAGTTTTACAAATTTATTTGGGTTTATAGTCTACCTTTTACCTTGATAAATATTTAACATATATATATATAATGTTTTGAAAATACAGGTATAGATGTTATAGATATCTGATGGTTACACCACCTGACATTTTTTAAAGTCATTTAATTTAAACTTTTGTTGAAAATGCAATGCAAGTTTTTGTACGTTCCTAAGAACCTGGCACATATATTTTAAACTATTTTTTAACATTGTTCTTTTCATATATCACACACTCTTAGGCCTATTTGTCACTGACCCTAGTTGGCACGGCCTAGTTAGCCCTTGCATTCTAGATAGCATGGCCCAGTTAACCCATTTCAACAACAACAACAAAAAACACGCATCTAAAATGTCTTTGGCATTCAAAGGAGAACAAAAATATCAAAACCTAATGAAAGCAGACAGAGCATAACCATGTTCAAAAATTACAATCCACGGTTTGGTTGGTCAAATCAACATGGAACTCTTTGAACGGCTAACATGTATGAATTAGCCTGACAGTTTTGCTATTTGAAGTCACAAATATGTTGTGAAATCCTGCCAACAACTTGACACAGGGTTATCGATAACTTGCTAGAGCATGCTTTTGGGTTGATTTCATCAACTCAGCTGTAATCATAGTCATTTCCTTTCTGTTTCACACCTACATGCCATGTGAGCCTCGCACAATTTGATAAATATTTTCCCTAGCCAATGAAATTAAATTATTCCTCATGACCCAGATACTAAATCATGTTTGTGTCTCTCACTGTCCTGCCTAAAGCTCAAGATTTTGCATAGAGGCTGGAGCTAGACTCATCAGTGCCCCCTGCTGGTCAAGTTGGGCGAATGAGAGGTTAATACTAAGGGTTTATATGGATAAGTGGTAATGCTGTGTTCCATTCACAGTCTTATACGGGACATTTTAATACCTCTGATTTCCAGCCATAATGGTGTTCCAAAGCCCAACATTTCTGACAGTTTTAGCTTGTCATCATCTCACAGTGATTGTCTTCCGGCTCTTATTTTCATTTGCATAAGTTCAGTATTTCCCAACTTTCTGATGCTCTCATCGCTTGCTCTGCTCTGCCGTTAATTCCACAATCCTCCGAGCAATCCTGCCTCCTATCCCATAGAAAATTAATTGAAAAAGCCCTGCTCACTCTGCACCAGTGGACACACACTACGAGAAAAAAGGATTGGATGGGTAAGATGAAGAGTGTAATGAATCCTATTGCTCACATTCATGGCCACCTTTTCCTGAATATCGTCAGTGCCAATCGTTCCCACATTTTCATGAAACAAAATGCATTTAAAAATGCAAAGTTTGTCAAGATGCAGTGAAGGGGGTGCTAGTGAGCACACTTTGGAAACCTGACATTACAAATATAGGATCTTGCAGAAAAGTTTCGCAAGAGAACCCAAAAGCAATGGAATACAATTTTTCCAAATGACTCTTTATGGGCTCCACAGATTCCTGTAACCAGTTTGTTATGTTGAATATGGATATCAATGGTGTTCGGGTTGAACGTGTGTACTTTGAAAGCGGTATGGACAGATATTCCCTATAGGTCTCATTACTTTTGAACATATTTCATCTGAGATTGCTTTCATGTTCTTTAATGTGGATGGACGTTGCTAAAGTTCCAATATTCTCATTCATGTCAATCAGTATAAGAACCTGAGGTAAACCTATGGAGATAGCTAGTAAAACGAGATGAATTGCTATTTCTGTTTGGACATTATTCCTTTAAGAGCATACTAGAAATATGACCAAAATGACAAATCACTCTTAGCGTAATTCCCATTATTACAGATCAGATATGGCTTCTCCTGAGCATGCACAGTTTTCCTCATTAGCTCTGAATCAAATCCACAGAGATTTCTCAGAATGCCAAATCTGTTTAAAATATCAGCTGAATATTTTTTTCTAAGATCTCTCTTTTAAAAAAAGGGCAGACCACAGAGGAGCTTTATAAAGTGCCCTTTTCTACAAAGTTCACATTTTTTGAAGTTTCTCTTGATATTCTGGGTTCTATGCAAGTTTATCGCTATCAGCAGCATCTGTCGATTACAGAAAAGACTCTGTCCACCATCTTGCATAAAACTTTGCACTGAACATATCAAAGCATTCTGGGATTGCTTCATCAATAAAGGATACAGGATGAAAGGGGGAAAAAATGAGATGGAGGAAAAATTATTTGACAATGCTTTCGCTTTCTCTCGCAAATGTTCAGAATCTTTGCAAAGTTCAGCTGTTTTCTAATTAGTTCCCTTTGTTTGCTTTAAGTATATAAGTTCCCTAGTTTCTTTAGTAAGTTGTCTATTGGCTATATATGGCGGATTATTCATTAAAGAGCCTGATCATCTTCATCGTGTGTTTGTGTTTTCCTGACACCAAAACAACATTTCTCATTTTCATTAAGTTTAACTTGATGATGTACTAATATAACTAAACTAAATATGACAAAACCACACATGACAATTACTAAAACTTTAAAAAAACGAAAAGTATTTGAGTCTCTGCTGGCTTTGTACCGTCATACTACAAAAAAGAGACATTCAAGATGCAGTACATCATGAAAAGCTGTCATCACAGCGCAAGCGCTTCAGTATTGTATTTATGAGGTCTATTGGTGAGGTCTGCGCTGCCTCGGTGAACGGAGGACCTTGAGATATTTATCATTCTGTGATGGATGTATGAGAGGCAGAGAAGGGACACTGGCTTGTTTACATTGAAGAGCAGGAGGAAGGTGTCTTTTTGTGTCCTGAGGGTCTGTCGCCACTCACCACACTGCCTGCATCAAAGCTAAAGGTCACACTGACCATTTCAGCTACACAAACTAAAATGTCAAGATATAAGACGCACAGGGCAGTAAAGGCAAGAGAAACAAAGAGAGAAAGGGTTTTTTCACTTCCACTTTTCACTTATTCTGCAGTAAAGCATTAGCGTCCATCCAAAATTGTGACAAAATTGGAAAATCGCATAAAGCATTTGTAAATAAAGCACCGTTTCCATCCCATGTGTTCAAGCGAACAAAGTCACCCCTTCCTGGGAAATCTGGCACAGAATATCCGGCTCTTTTTTCCTCCATCATAAATGATTTGCACCTCAGAGCTCTCAGACGAAATGCAATAAACGCTGTCATGTTATCTTGGTTTGGATGTCTGGTGTTTGTGAACGCAGTCATGTGAGACGCTTCTGGGAGGTCATTATACCAATCATTCTGATGACAGACTTTGGCAAAGGCTAAAAAACATTTGAGATGAAGTGGGTTATCCAATTACTGCATTCACCCCATGTCATAATTACTGTACTGCTTTCGAATCGCTCTTGCGGTACTTTGGTGTCATACACCGATCGGTCTGCACATTTCAAGTCGAACACACCTTAAATCTGTAGTGGCCAGGTCTTAGAAGCCACGTGGTGCTCTCAGAAAATTAGGAGTTTACATGTTGTAATTACCAGTTCTATAAGCATGTGAAGGATTTTTACAGTTCAGAATCATTACAGTAATTACGACATGCAGTTTTTTGTGTCATGTTTCATGTTTTCTTATCGGATATAAAATAAATGATTACACACAACTGAGCACATTTATACACATTTTCAGAAATTATGCTCACCCATCCACCATTTTTTAATGCGATTTCCCAAAATTCAAAAAAAATAAATAAATAAATAGGTGGATGGAGACATGGCTACTGACTGCAAACTTCAAAATGAATTGGAAACTGTTATTTAAGCATTATTTCAGTTATAAGTTTCAGTAATTCTGTTATGTAATTTCATCATTTCTTTTTTTTCATCATTTTATTTAGCTTTGATTTATATTTATTTTGGTTTTAGTTTTTAGTGCATTTTTGTACTTAAACTTATTTTATTTCAGTTGGTTGCCAAGGAAACATTTCAAATTTTCTTCAAGGTTTTCAAGTTTAAGTTTTTCATCTACTATTTTTATTTTATTTCAAATTCACTTCCATTGAACCTTCGCCAGCAGTTTGATTGACAGGCGATCTGACCAATCATAACCCCGAATCCACCATTTTGTCAGACAAAGACATTAATGTTGGTGAACTTGAACTTGAAAAATTGTGTGTACTCACGTCTTTCTGCGATTGAAACAACATTCCTTCTGATGTTCATTCATGTTTATTTGATGCTATAAATGAACTAGTATGAAGAGATGATCTTGAAGGAGCTACAGCGATCTGTCACGACACATTAAAGAGACACTATACGCTATTTATTGTTTAAAGTTCTTTAAAAAATTACTATATATTAAATATGAAACTGTTTCATATGTTGTCAGTGTCCTCTTTGCTCCGGGATGTATTTTTCACCTCATGAGAACATGATGTGTGGCATTAGAGCACATGGCTTGTCGGACATAACAACAGTAACTAAAAGGGGCGGGTCTTTATGAATGGTCAATTGTCACATTATGCATTGCAAAAATCTAAGTCTACAGAAAAGATATTAATATACTATTAAAATATAATTATAAAGTACTGATGTACATTTTAGGCAGTAGAGTGTCTCAAATCAGTGACTTCTTGATGTTTCTCACTTAACACCTAGCAATTTAGCAGCTTATTTAGGGAGTAGACAATAAGATGCCATAAATTTTGGATTTGGTACTGAGATTTGATATGCTACAAGAGGATATCTGATCGTAAGGAAACAAGAAAAATGTAAAGAGAACACTATGCAACCATCATACTTCAGTCATGCATACTATGTGAGAGTCAGGCAAACAGAATAAACCATTATAATGATAATAATGATCACACTCACTCAGGCTGTTAGACTGAAAGCATCCATTATGAAAGAGAGAAGAGTGTGAATTTATTTCCTGCACACGCACAAACCGCTCACATGGTCGTGAGGGATGACAGTTTTGTCTTCCCTTGAGAGTCAGGCCCCTGCGTGTGGTGATAAACACAACTAATTAATTAATTACTGAGAGAGTAATTAAAAGAAAGTCTGAGAAATAAAGTTGCAGGATGAACCGAGTAGGAAGATGGACACTATAAATCTATAAATGATCATTAAAAATGCGGCAAAGACACAAAGTTCATTTAAAAATAAATGTTTGGTCATTATTTACTAACTCTCAAGTCACTCAAGTTCTGTAGGACTTTCTTTCTGCAGTGCAACACAAATGTTTTGTATGTTCACGCTGCTCTTACCGTAGAATATGGTAAGAAAAAAACTTATTTTTCAGGTTCGACGAGCCAATGCGCATGTGCAGTTCTAAGCGCGATTCTCAGGTTTCTGTGCGAACCGGATCTTTTAACGGCTGCTGTAGTGACGCAGTAACTTGATCGATCAGCGATTGGGTATTTTACTTGGAAGGCGGGACATATTCCGTCATATTGCACGTTGCAGTTTCTTCCATTCATAACTAATAGGAGTGAACCATCTTTATATATTTATAGTCTTTGACCATACTCTTAAATTTCATTTGTCAAAATTGGCATGTAATGATGTGATGCGCTGGGTATGATGTCAATGATTCAAATATAATACTGATTTTCACATTAATTATTAAATTTTTCAAATTAATTATTATTTGAAAATATGATTTGGTTATGTGGAGTCGCACCATTTTACAACTTACCATGCTTGTCGTAAAAAAATCAAATTAATTGCCATTTTACAAGTCTTATTAAACTTGACACAATCATAAGGGTCAGGAGGATTTTTTACTATGATAATCTTTTTTTTCTTTTTTGGCATTTTGGTTGGAGCACATGACTTTATTGGTCGCACATTTGATTTGATATTAATATTAAATATTGATAATAACGATGCTCTTTTTTTTGAGGCTCATGAGTGTCAGTAAATTATTAATTTCATTTTAATGAGAATTTTTTATTCATTGTGATATCAGGACAGTTGTATAACACCCTCATGTTATTTATTATTATTATTATTATTTTACTTAATTTGCTTAAAAATATAAAAATAAATTTTAATACATAATTTAAAAACTATAAAAAAATAGCATAAATTATTGAGCGTCACATCATTGACCCACTTTCGATAATGTATAGGCAAGATTTTCAGTGAATAATGGAACTTTTATTGTGATTTTTAACTTTTAAGAGCTTAACAGTCTCCATTCACCTTCATTGGATGGAAATGAGCAGCATGCACATTCTGTGAAACATCTCTGTGTTCAGAAGAATATCATTTAATCTCCTTCAAGGAGATTATATGACAGAATTTATGACTATTCCTTTATTATGACACTTACAATAATGATGCGATTCAAGGACAACAGATTCTTTATGCTTTGAAATCTGAAAACAGATGACATTTTTTTTTTCATGTCAAGGCAGCATTTGTCAGGCAGAGGCAGTTTAATTCAAAATCTGTCTTTCAAGGTTAGTCTGCATGTGACAAGCTAATTCTTCAAAACGGCATTTATCTTCACTTCTGTGCCTCATATTTACCAAGGCTGTCTTTTCAAAGTGAACTGATGGCTTCTGTGATTGTTAGCCATCCTCCCTGCTCTCTGTCACTGTTTAGTGCTCATTCTCACCCCCTCTCTCTTTTCAGAATGATGTCTGAATTAATGCGAAAACTCACATTATCTACTCCGGAGGTTGCCGTTTCACTCTGATATAACTGTTCGGTCTTAGACAATGGTGAACATCTCATTTGTCATGTTTGGAATATTTGCAGCCTTTTTAAAAACTAATCTCAGCATCGTGGCATGTTTGAAGAGAGTGCGAGAAACAGACTGGAGGGGGGTTGATAGTCCTTTTCAAGATTTTTTGAGAGTAATAAGGGAGCTGGATGTAACATTTGTCATGTTCCTCATGTAGACAGACTAGCAAACAGTCTGGGGAGGAGGGAGAATAACGTGGCTAATGAAGGCAAAAAGTAGCTCTGTTCCGAAACCAGTGAGTCAACAGTCTATATAGCCCGAAGGCAAAAAAAAAAAAAAATCTATGTGCTAAGCAACTCTGGTGACATCATTCGCATGACTCATAAAAAAAAAACTGCACTCATGATGTTTAACGCTAACAGTTGATTCAAATAGAGTCTGACATTAGCATGTTGCTAAGCTAACAACTTAATGCTAAGCAGACACAAATCTGAGGTAATAATGCTGAGAAATAGTGCATTTTAATTAAATGAGAATCAATATTTGCAAATATTTTCAATACTGAATGAAAAATAAGCACATTAGCTGCAAGTTACCTTACCATATGTAGTGGAAAATTGTTTAACATTGCATTTATATATAATTTTACTTTATGGACATAAAAACTATGAACTGTTGTATAATTTAGTTTGAAAAACAATAAAAAAGACAAATTTCCCAATGTGACTAATCACACAATTATATTTAAATAGTTTTGTTTCTCCCTTTTATGTTATCGTTAATGTATAACAGGGTGTTTTGTATTACATTTTGTGTTATTTAGATAATGTTTTTAACAGTTCTTAAGTACGGGAAGAAGGAGGCGGGAACCGGCGAACATTCAACGTAATTTTAATCAAATAAATAAACAAACAATAAAACGAAAGTAAAATGGCTGCAGTTTCTCACGGCGACTGCCGCCCACACAAACATAATAAAACACAACATAAAATCCAGGTCTGGTCCTCTCTCGTCCTTCACTGTCGTCGCTCCCCTTTTCCCCGCTTCTCGAGCTCCTCCGTGAGAGATACGAGACCAGTGCGCCGCGCAGCTGACGCTCATTATCACTCGCGTCACCGGCCTCGCGCCGTTCCCTCACGGCTCTCGCCCGCCCTGCTCGTCACAATGTTTATTGGATTATTTTAATATTGAGTGTTACTCTGATGGTGTTTTGCCTTTATGTGCATGACTTTATCCATTATTTATATAAAAAATATTGATCATTGATAGTTCAAGTACCTTGGCAACATTATATTCCTTAAAGATATATATGGTACGAATAAGACACAGCATAAAGCATTGTCACAGTATTTTGTTTGGTGAATTTCTGTTTTTTTTTTTTTATTGCAAACTTAATGGGATATTCTGGATAAACGGGCGATTCTACAGCACTTTGTCTAAGTAAATAAAAATACATTTTAAATACTAGAAGTGAATTTAAGCTCCATAATTCATTATAATATACAGAATTTAAAATGTAGACATTCATTGCCCTAAAATGTCTAGGCAGCTCACTATAGCTTGAGTGTGTGGTGGAGTTAGAGCGAGTTTAAAACTACTTGTTTTGTTTTTCATTTGCTTGTTTGTATTTCATTAACCACCCAAGCACACCCTGCTCTAAGCATCCAAGCTGTTTTCATTCAAGTGCAAGGGATCGTAAACCCATGTTGTCTCTGTTTAACTGCTGACTTGGCTTGCACAGTCTTGGCTCGCAAAATAGAGTTGTGAGGATGAACAGTCAAAGTTTAAACCTGAACACTTAATGATTACAGGCAAATTGTGTCACAGGGCAAGAGTCTTTGCATAGAAGTCTATGAAAACCTCTGGACATCTTTTTATTTGAAAAGGTTAACTGAACTTAACAAGAAATCATATTTTCCCATCTTAGGCCCAAAGTACCACAATCATAATGGACAGTCGTAACAAGCAAATAGTACGCTGCTCTTTCCCATACAACAAATGATCGTGAAGATTTGCAGTAAATACCGTATTTAGAAATAAGAGGCATTTGTGCATTTGGCTAATTCAAAGTAATGTATAAAGCAAATGGAGCTTGGAGTAGCAACAAACCTTCTATGATTGATTTTCCAAAATCATGTTGACTATGGTATAATGAGGTTTTGTAAAGCATATTTGGACTCAACTGGCAAACTGATTAAAAATCAGTTTGCTTCAAATCTAACTTCAAATCTTAAAAGTAGCCAATAAAAGTATATTTAAAAAAACTGTACTTACAGATAATATAATAGAAATGAATTTAAAGGCCAATTTAGTGTATTTAAAAAGAGTACACTTTAATAACTGTTATTGAAAGAGTTTAAATTAAGACAGGAGTAGACCTTAATCCAGAATAGTTCATCATGGTTAGAAAAGGGCTTTCTGAAACCCAAATTAAGTACAGATTAGTAACACCTGGACTATGCAGTCCTGAACTAAAATAAACTAGGTTAATTTAAAACCACCTGTGCAGATCTGTATTAGCCGGATCGAGGTTGACTATAAAACATGGAATGAACCAACAATGGCAGCAGAAAAGAGAGTGTGATCAAAACACGTTACAGAACATGAGAAAAGTCTTTTGAAGCAAATAGTTTGAAGACATCCCATTATTGAAGATAAACTGCACACATCTGTCGTGGTATCAAAAGAAGAAGAAAAAAAGAATGCTTGGAAAATGTTTTTAATGAATTCAATGCAGATGTGCACATATCTACAAGAACAATACAATAACTTCAGGTAAGAATTGTTTGCTTAATTACCCTACTGTTGTTATTGTTGTTCTGGAATCACATGGCAGTAATTATACAGATATTGTGGAAGAATGTAAAAATAAACCTCAAAAAAACTGATGCTGAAGCCCGAAGAGAGAGCTTTAGGACTGTTGAGGACCTGCAAATAAAGACGCAGACCAGTGGGATGAATAACTGACAGGAATAATGGAGAGCCAGCAACCTTTGGAGAACATATCAGTTGATGACCATGTAGATAGTTCAGATGATGGATCATCTCACCTAGGTTAAGTATATAAATACATTTCACTTTACCTTTTCTTTCTCTCTCAAACTTTAATTTGCTTCCGTGTCATCAAACATCTTCCCATTAAAGGTACAATATGTAATTTTTTTTATATTAAAATATCCAAAAATGTTCAGCTGTGTACTTACATTATCCTAAATGTTTCCAAGAATTTGTAAATTCAGAGAAAATCACAATTTTAAATGTGCCCCGTCCCTCTCTTGTCAATTGTGCCTGTCAATGACGTAATATCTGCTTTATCCCTGGTTTCCACTTGTACTGCATAGTAACCATGGCAACAGACACAGACAGCTGTATAACTTCTCGTGGCACGCTGCTGTTGTTTTGTTCAAACATTATGGACCATGGCAAGCAAATTTTGGGACAAAAGGAGAAATAAAACGACGATCAATATCGGTGTGACGTTTCTTTATATCCCCCGGGACTCGACATTCACTGCATCATCAATCTACGCCTTTGTTAATGTTTTGAATTGTTTAGCGACCCCTAGTGGACGAAAAAACTACATAGTGCACCTTTAATGTGTTATTTTAATTGACCAGGCAGTTTACCCTCCACATCCTCAGAAGCAAGGGCGGCAATGTCTACCAGTACTGGTCAACCTAAGAAAAGACTCACTGTCCATGAAAGGCTGCCTATTGAATTCCAAGAGCATAAGTTGAAGTATCATAAGGAGGAGCATGAAATGAAGATGAAGATAGTAGAACTGGAGATGAAGATGGAGAGAGAGGTCCAGCAGTCTTAAATATCACATCACATTTGATTTGCTCATTACATGTGAGAATGTATCAGATCTGAGTAAATGAAAAGGAAAACAATGTACATATATGTAAAGTGGCACAGCGCAAAAGCATCTCTGTATGCGTGTCCTTCTCCGCAGTCTGATGGAAACGGTGTTCATTGTCATCCTTTTCTATTGGGGGATCTGGATATCCCTGCTGTTTCAGGTAGTTGAGAACTACAGCTGTTGCAATGATGACAGTGCAGCATCTTCTTGGTTTGAACCGAAGTGTTTTCTGAAGGCACTAAAAGCAACTCTTCCTAACACCAAACATGCGCTCGACTAGACCCCTAGTGCTCATATGAGCCTGGTTGTAGCACCATTGTTCAGCTATTCTTGGCTGCAAGTGTGGTGAAAACAAGAAATTCTGAGCATATTCCATCCTGATCTCCTCTTTCAAACTGAGTGTACAGATGAGTTGAGAAAAATCTGGGAATCATGAGTTGCACCTTTCCAACGTGCAACAAAGTTTGAAAACTGCAATTGGGGAGTGCATACACCTTCAACATTTATGGAAAACCAATTCTTTCGGTTCTCGTATTCCTCAGCATTTGGAACAGTGAGTCATTTTGTGGGAATATAGGTTCCATTTATGCAACCTATGACTCCTGGGAAGTTCCCATTTTCAAAGAATTATACCTTGTGGTTAGCCTGGGATGTTTATGTAATGTGTTCTCAATTAACAAATGGCCTTGCATACTATGTGAATGAATTTCCATACTGTTGATTCGCTGATAAATCCCCAGCCTGGTTCTAAAAGTGAAATCATCTCCATTGCATTTACTTTATGCATTCTCGAAAACTTATTTTATCAAAATGTTGCAGTGGGTCACTTCTGTCTGCAAGAATGCGTCTAGCTGTTGGTAAACGTCAATCATCATTGACATAGTCCAAGTAATCCATGTGTCTTCCTGCCTCCTGATAGATTCAATTTATTCCTCAATTTAATCCTGGAGTAGCTCTAGTCTTTCTCCAGGAAATCAGTTTATTAAACTCTGGACTATTTAAAACAATGACAGAGAAAGTAGATTTCTGTTAATTTGGTTTAAAGGGCCATTTTAGTCTAGGACTAGGCTTAATCTGTCAAGTTATTATAACATTTTCATGGATTAAAGAAGAACACAAGTTTTAACAAGTTTTAAATATGGATATTTTTCTTACAAAAACTCATCTCTTCACTTCAGAAGGCCTTTATTAACCCCCTGGAACCGTACTATGTTTTATGATGGATGGATGCATTCATTTCAGGCTTCAACATGTTTATTTTTAAACATATCTCCGATTGTGTTCGTCTGAAAGAAGATAGTCATATACACCTAGGATGGCTTGAGGGAGAGTAAATCATGGGATAATGTTCATTTTTGGGTGAACTATCCCTTTAAGTGTGTCAAAAAAGCACTCTAGCGTTCAACTAATTGAATTCAATATAAATTTAAACTATAATACGAAAGTAAAAATAAAGTTAAATTAATGTTTTCGTAAGCTTTATTGCATGTTTATTGCCTGAAAATCCAAAAGTGTCCGAAAACATTACATTCAGTTCGTATATTCTTCATAGTGTATTTGGATGAAAATAAAGATTAGTACAGGATCTAAATGCAGCAATTTTACGTTTATTATACAAAGAACTCAAAAGAACTCAGGAACTAGGAAACAAAAACAGAACAACCAAATATAACATGTTAAGAACGGACAATGAACAGAACAAAACACCAATTAATGAAATGAAACACAGGTGCAAACAATAATCAAACAATAAGTAACCAAGAAGACTATAACTCAAGCAAGTGCAAGGGACAAAGGAAACTAACTCTCAGCAAAACTCAAACACAGAAAAAAACGAGACATAACCCTAACGGTATTATTTCAGTAATAAGTACTAAGGGTTGAGCTACAGAAAACAGAAAAGAAACAATGAAGATGAACAATGAAGAAACATGTTTCTTATTGCTCAATGGGGCTAGAATGGATTGTAGGGGGTGAGTCTGGTGTTTTTACGGCTTGGGGGATTATTCATATTTCGTTACGGGAAAGAACAACTAATAAACATCTATCAAGGGCGTTCGTAACTGCACAGATCTGAACTTCCCTGAAATTCCAATCAATACAGCAAGTATAAGCAGCTCATCCTCATTTAAAAAGTCAATTAAGCCTCCTTAATGATTCAAGAGGGAACCAATTTCAAGCAGATGCCTGCAGATGAACGATTGCTTGCGGCATCCATAGCTCACTGAATGACTGAAAACACTCATTCATTTGTGATGAACTGGTAGCAGATTCATCACACTACTAACACACTGTCTGCAGGATAAATTCTGTGTGCAGACACAGTTAGAGGCAACTAATATATCTTGACTCATGAACTATTATAGTCATCAGACCAGGGGAAGAGAAAAAGAGTAGTTTCAGAGGAGCAATCAACATATTGATGTCGCACATCAGCATAATTTTGGGAACAGGTCCAATTTTAACAATAAACAGCATTTATATGCTGAGAGAAAGTGTGCTGTCTGAATTAGAACATCATAAGAGGCAGGCTTGGAGTGAGTTTGCAGGACTGTGCTGCCACCTATTGGTGACATTGGGTTTTCTGAACAAAGGTCAGTCTGATGAGCTATTTTCAGGGTTTCATCATTGTTATGAAATAATCAGAAATAATCTGGAATATAAAATAGTGATTTCAGTCCTGGAAATTATTAAATCTTTAAACAAAAACATGTTTTTCTTTATGCTTTGTCCTTTAATATTTAGTCAAAACAAGACTGCAAGACAATTTCACCTAGCTTTAATTCCTGCTCTCCTCTTTTGAGCTGTAGATTATACATCACGCAATAGCAGATTTTTTTTTTTTTTTTTTTAAGATGCAGCTTAAGCCAAAATGCAATTAATGTATGTCTTGACTAAATCTTGATGTGGCACTTTTGAAATAATAATCTTATATAATAATCTAATGATTAAAAATTAAATGAAAAATAATCTTTTCCTACACAAAGGTCTATATGAAAACATTTGAAGACCACACAAGAAGAATTGTACTATAAGTTCAGTAAAAAAAAAAAATAATAATTATATATATGTATGTGTATATATATATATATATATATATAGTGTGTGTGTGTCTTTTTAATGTAACCTGAGTGGTAACACTTTACAATAAGGTCTCAATTGTTGATATTAGTTAATGTAATTAACTAATGTCAACTAACATGAATTAACAATGATCAATACATTTGTTGCACTATTCATTAATCTTTGTTAATGTTGGATAAAATACAGTCATTCATTGTTTGTTCATATTAGTTCACAGTGCATTAACTAATGATGACAAATACGACTTTTGATTTTAAAATAGTGTTTTAGAAAATGCTAAAATTAACATTAATTATGATTACTAAATTTAAAAAAAAAGTGTGTTGTCACTCTTGATTTTAGTAAAACTCACAAAGAGGAATATGATAACACTGAAAAGACTGCAGCTTAAATAATAAGGCAAGCAAGGGTAATTAATGATACAGAACTGAAAAGAATGAATAAGCATAATCAGTAACTGACTAAAGAGTGGCGGGGAACTAGAACAAAGGAAACATGTGTCTGAAGATAAACAAACATAACAGAACTGTGACAGTACGCCCCCTCCCGGAGAACTCGCGCTTTGGAGGTGGTTGAGGAGAAGGTGAAGAGATGGAGAAGGCAGGCAGATGAAAACCGGATGGTGATGACGAAGGAAGAAACCATGGTTGGGATGAACAAAGGAGCCAGGTGACGGTCAGGATACTAGTTCAAGTTGGAGTGGATGGAGGGAGGAGCCATGGGGTAATCCCTGCTGACGATCAACAGCGAAGGAGCTTTGGGGAGTGGAGCCCAGGTTGCATACGGAAGTCCAGGGAGTGATGGGACGCGGATGACCAGGACAGCTGCAACGAAGCCGCAGCGACGATCTTCCGAGATGGAGGTGGGGATCCTGAGGGCTGAGGAAGAGCTGGTGTGACCAAAGGCGGAGGTGGAGCTTGTTGTAGCCGAAGGGGTGGAGGGCCGGAGGGCAGAGAACGGCATGTATGGTGACATCTAACCCAGGTGGAACTGACTTACTGAGGGAGCCCGGTGAGGCCGAAGGGCCGATGGACCAAGCTGCAGTCGAGGGTGCGAGGAGCTTAGGAGTCTGGACGGCATGAGGTGGACCAGTGTGAACAAGGACAACTGGGTGGACTGACTGACTGAGGACTGAAGAGGAAACTGGAGAACCAAAGAAAATCCCATGAATACTAGAGCATTGTAAATATCTGAAGTGGTGGTAGGAGAGGCTGGGTGGGTTTAGCAAGACTGAAGAGGACAAAACAGATTCTGGCACGATTCTTTTTCAATAACAAAATTGCATGACAATACAAAATTCAAATCTCCCAATTGAGAAAATACATATTCCGGTAAAATACTCTAAATACTGGATGGATTTCTCAAGTAATTCCTCAACTATTTAAGACATTATTAGCTGTTGGACAAAACATATTTTAAAAAATAATGTGTTATATTTTTCCATAGAGAATTACACAGTAATATATTAATATTTTTACACATTTAATCAAGGTCTAAAGAGATGGCTGCAAATGTCAGACATGAGATGACTTTCACCTTAGAGAGAAGAATCCTTCCTTTTAAAGATCAGTCTCTCTGAAGCCACTGATCACATTTTCTTTAAGTTTTCTCTATAGGCAGAAAATTTAAGTCACACCTAATTTTTGGATTTTTGGAGATTACTATTCCAAGGTAGGTTAGTGTCTCTTTGATTGGCTCTTTGATATTACATATATTGGAAACTGAAAATTGCTCAACTGGCATTAATTCACATTTGAAAACATTGAGATGAATGATGATTGGAAAAGGATTGATAGTCTGAAGAGCTAATAAGGGAACCTGTGGAAGTTAATCATCAATTGTTTTCTTAAAGTTTTTAACTTTATTTATTTAACTTTTTTAACTTGCAACTTTTTTAAGTGAGATTCATAAAAACGTAGATTGGTCTATTTTTGAGACCGAAAATGAAAGGGATAGTTCACCCAAAACTGAAAATTATCCCATGATTTACTCCCCCTCAAGTAATCCGGTGTATATGGCTATCTTCTTTCAGACAAACACAATCGCGTCAGGGGTTACTCTTTTGGTATTAGTCGATTTGCGTAGACCGTCTGCGTGAAGCTAGTATTTAAGTTTATAAAATTTTACATATGGATATTTTTCTTACAAAAACCCATCGCCAGAAGGTCTTTATTAACCCCTTGGAGTCATATGGATTACTTTTATGATGGATGGATGCACTTTTTTTGGACTTCAAAATCAGGAGCGCTATTCACTACCATTATAAAGCTTGGAAAAGCAAGGATATTTTGTGGTCTGAATTTTTAAAGGGATAGTTTGCCCAAAAATGATTTTGGACCCATGATTTACTCCACCTCAAGCCATCCTAGGTGTATATATCTTCTTTCAGACAAACAAAATTGGAGATATATTTTTAAAAAAAATCCTTAGTCCTCCAAGACTTATAATGGTTGTGAATAAGGGCCCAAATTCTGAAGACAAAAAAACGCATCCATCCATAAAAAATAAATGAATCCATATGACTCCAGGGCGTTAATAAAGGCCTTCTGAAGCGAAACGATGCATTTGTGTAAGCCAACTATCCTCATGTAAAACTTTATAAAGTAAAATAATGAGCTTCCGGCAAACGACAGTAGGCATACTGCGGAAGTCTGTTTGGGCAGAAGAGCAACCGTTGACCTGACACGATTACGCAATGACGAACGCGGAGGCGCAGAAGAGAAAGCAACTAATCACCGGTCACGGATTATAAAAGAAGAAAAAGATGCGTAGTACGTCAAGATTGTCATATACACCTATGGCTTGAGGGTGTCAATCATGGGATAATTTTCATTTTTGGGTGAACTATCCCTTTAAGGAAAGTATCATTAGCAAATCGACCCTTACCATGATTATATTTGCTTTTAAGGCACTATTCTTAATGTAATTACTAGCTATAGTTAGTTGTCAAAATAAGCAGTTAGCGAAACAGGGCATCCCTGACGTATTCACTGCTGAAGTTCAAATCTTGGAGAGGGACCATGTGCTTTGAATTAACGTGGGCATATATAGTTTTGACTGCTTTAGTGACCAGGTCCCCAAAACCATTTTTTTTGTAAAGTTTTTAAACTAAAACCATATTTACTAAGAATCTAAGGCTTTGTAAAAGTCCAGGAAAAGCATAGGCCTATAAGTAGCATCCATCACTATG